>JAKSZP010011562.1:0-13113 GCA_022478985.1 Massospora cicadina | reverse complement strand
GTCAACTAATAATTTCCCCCTCTCCCACCAACCTCACTCAGATCTTAGATGATACAAACAAATTATAGGGATTCGATCGGGATAGAATGTCGGCGATTAAAGGCTAATTCTCGTTAACTACTTCATCCCCTATTCATGTATTTTAGTTAGTTTCCTATTTACAATTTATACTTTCACTACAAATACAAAGAGACCAACCCTAGTCTCGTTATCCTCCAACTTATTTACCTTGAATTATTTATTCTCTATTTGTTTGATTATAAAACCAACCCTCTACGGAGATAACCCTATGAATAATCTATCTACTAAAATTACAAATTTACGAGTGTATAGGGAAGATACAATTAACCTCATTCTAATATAGTTACTATTTGATTAAATTTTAACTTTAATCTTTATCTACTATCCTAAGTGGTGAGAATACAATACCGATGACTCACCTTTATCTATGGACTACTAACAGAATAATCAAGGATAGTGGGAGTATCATAAATATATAAAGAAATCCAAGAAAGAATAGGGAATAACACATAAATAGAATGCAAAAACAATAGAATAATTGAGGGGTATGAGACACAATATCTAGCCAACTTTACAAGGGCTATTTTGTAGCTTGGGAATTTTTATAACCTATCCTCACCTATTATATCCGATCCTCCTATATTAGGGTCAAGACCGTCTTACTAGAATTACTAGGGTACACGAAATACAATCCCCTAGCCACCCAAGGTAAACCTGGAGTTGACGTATACTGATTAAACTATTATTACGATATAATTAACCAACTTTGTAACCTGTATAATTTTAAATTAGCCCATCAACTATTTTTATAACTAACTAGGCGCACAGGAATAGCAGGTAAATTCACGGAGGATTGAATCAATAACCCACCCATTAGAACAATCTAGGGATTATATAAAAAGGGCCACAATAGGGGTACTAAAAAGAATATTGTAACCAATTCAAGGGATAAGAATGACAATCCCCTCAAATAGATGAGGGTAAGGATAGGGATAGACTAGGATAAAGTATAACAAAAGAACCAGGGTAAAGAACGAGAATAGAGTATAAGGAATAGGGTGAGAAAAAAAAGAACATCTACGACAACAAAAACATAAGAAAGGGTAGGGGGAAAAATGGAAAGGATAAAAAAGAGAGAAGTGGAGGGAATAGGCTGGGGATAGAAAGGGATACCACAAGTAATATAATACCAAGACCAGGAGGGAAGGCTAGGAAGAATAATAGTACCAAAAGATCTTAGCAACTGACCAATCCTTCTTCTTACCACTGTTTTTTAAATAAAACATATTATAAATAGCTATCCCCCCCTTCCGGCTAGAACGATAAATAAAAAAGAGCCCTAATAATGGATCGATAGGACTCACATATAAATCTACAGCTGATTGGACTCATACTTAAGCACTAACCCCTATACTGTAGTTAATCCATTATGAAGCAAAGGGGTTTAACCCTAGCACTGATCCTAATTGATACCGAAGAAAATTACAAGGGAGTACACCGGCTAGAGCAATTATGGCCTATGGATACCTATAGTAGCGAGGATATTACTCATGCCACAAAGACTATAATGTTAAGGGGACAGCAGTATCCATGCAGTGAGGCTTATGCTCTAAGTGGGTGATGCTTCTTCTTCCCTTACCTGATATTTATGGCTAACTCATAAACCTGGTAGGGAATTACTCTATAATTTCCCAATAATAAATATATTACACATATGGTTTATAGATCCTATCTCTTTAAACTCATGGGATAATATTCAAATTATACCGATAATTCTACGGGGTAGAGAGGGATGAACGGATAAGAGAGAATAAATGAGTAGACTATGTAAGACAATATCCGAATATTACCGATTAGACTGAGAAGATTGCCCTATTTTGAATAAAGACTATGTGAAATCGTCTCTATTTTCCTGTTTACTTATCTAATGGTAAAATTAATCTATTTATTAATAACTTGGTGAAGAATCGGCTGGCTAGGTAAAGTATTCTCGTTAAGCTAAAATTTATTTAGTAAGAGGGGGACATAACCATAAAAGTATAGTTGTCAGAGATTATAAATATTCACTAAGGTAAAATTACCATAAAACTTATTAGAGATAGAGGATAAAGAGTGACTAAGCATATAATAACCCATCTGTCTGTTTCTCGATCCCTTCCCAATCCCACCTTTTATTCACTTACCCTTTTATTGAAGGGGACTTATTTGGGTTTTTATGTTTTCTTATCCTTCCTATTAGGTTTATATTGTTTTTCTAATTTTTCTTCAACCTATCAGGGTTTGGTTGTTTATATTTAAGGTCTTTATTTTACAACCTATTAGGTTTAGATTGTTTATTTTTAAGTTTTTCATTTAACAACCTATTTTTATTATATATTTTTATTTACATCCCTATAGTCCTATAATCCCTTTCTTACCCCATATTATTTACGACTTGTTATACCTATTATTATTATTCTAATTCTCCTAACTTATACCGATTATCCCTACCCCTATTATCTTTTATTTTCTTTCTCCTCAACCCTTTACTATTCTCGATAAAGGCCTAATAGACTATCTGCATTATTGTAGTGTGACTTACGCTTGTAGATAAAATAGTATACCTATAAATTATAGCCAAGAATCAGCATATCTAGAATTAAATCTACCCAAGGAGCAGTATTTGTAGAATATTTAATAGAACTAATAGATAAAGAGGGAATAGATTTAACCCAATAAAGTAAATAACCTACGAAGGTTATTATATTGTAAATCATAGATGATAAGCCACTAAGGGGATGATTGAGGGGAAAAGATCACTTGAAGAAAAATAAAGGGGGCCTTACGATGTATAGGCTAGAATAATGATAGCCAACTAAGAGTGAATGACCTAGTACAAAAAAACTCCACAGGGGTAGGGAGGAAAAGATAAGGGTTGCCAATAGAAACATAATAAGAAGAAAAGGGGCAAGAGCAGTATATAGGATTAGATAACACAAAACTTAAGGTGATGAGAAGTATAAACAAATAGATAAGGGAGAAAGGAAGCAAGGGATAGGATAAACTAGGGCCATAAAAAAACTAGGGAAAGCACGAAACCTTTATAAGGGTTTAGCCTTATAATTAGAGCTTGGTAACTATTTGTAATTCCAGATTGCCATTAGTATTCCCTTGCCTGTCCCCCCTCCTCTATATTTACCTTGGCTATAATTGGGACTTGATCTATTTGCAGTAGGGCTTCGTGATAGTGCATAAAAAATATTTGATTAAAAGGCACTCGTATATCTGTTCACTATAATTGGAGGGAGGGGATCATATTTACACCATTTATATTAGCGAAAACAACAGAGGATTAAAAAGGCAATCGGGTAAAAGGGTAAAGAGAGTAGACAATTATACTGGCATAGAATATAAGACCCTACCATTCTCTAGTCTTATGGAATATTTACTGATACGATGATAATTATAAATATAAAAAGCATTATTTTTTTTAATATTATTGGGAAGGGATCGTGATTTAAGTAATGAGCCTCTTTTTTTCCCCAGATAAACCCTTGTTAAACAGGGGAGAGGGCCTCTTTCTCTATGCGAGGTTTATACGACCCTTTTAGGTTTTGTTATATTATGGTTCTATTCTCATACCCACTTCCCTAAAGCCTTTTCTATCACTTAGTACTCACCCTTCTTTTATACCCACGGCCCCTTTTCCTGCCCTTCCCTTTCTCTTACCGCCCCCTCCCCTTTTTTATCCCCTTTCTTTTATTACCATCCCCTACACATATATCTGGTACGGCTTATTTGGGGCCCTCCCCAGATCCTCCTCATGCTCACTCCAACCAGCCTTATTTTCTTATTACGTACTATTGAATACGTCCTTCTAGACACTTAGTGGTCTTTGTCTTTATCTTTCGTTAGATATATTATTCCAAATTATACTTTTATTGGATAGACAATTGTTAAAGGCAAAATCTTATACTCTACAGGGTTCACTGGGTTGTACCATCTTTTATTCGCCTAGTTATAGGAGGATTCCTTTTTATGGTATTTTGGGATTCTTTTTCTTTATAGATGAATTATGGGTGATTCCCCTAGTTATTCTTATAGGGGATATTTATTATTAGTTTTCTATTATAGATGTATTTTTATTATACGTTTATATTTTCCTATTTGGTTTCTATTATAGATTTATTTTCGCATCCCTCCTATAAATACCTTTTTAATCTTTTTTTATTCTTCCATTCTTCTTTCTATATTTTATAGGCGGGGCCCTTTTATTCTATATTCTAGTTAATGGAACCTTTATGGTTTAATTCTTTCCCAACCCCTCGTCATGGCAATTATCCTCATCCCCTTAGGCTAAATCAAGATTAAGACCTATTCAATCTGGAAATTAGTTAAGGAATAAGCGGATAGAATTATAAACAATCTTTGTTTCAATACTAGTTAGTATTTTAAAATAGGAAACTAGAAATTCCCATAAAATCTGTCTTAAAAAATAGGGGTGGGGAGAAGGGAGGGGATATAGAATGAGTCCATCTTATCTCTTAGTCTTCCATAACTTAATGTAAGTCTTTAATCAATAAATTATTTGTAATATATAAAAGGTATCCCACTAATAATGGGGGCTATAGAGGATTTCAATCCTCCTTAGGGATGAGATTCAAGGAAGAGTAAGTATTTATAGATAAATAAATTATGCCCCTAAATATCATATAAGGATATGATAAACAGGTAACTACAGCCTATTATAATAATAAGATTCTAAGTATGAGGGGGGGAATAGGGCCAAGATTGTGAATAAATCCTTGAATATAAAAAGATAACTATCAAAGAAGTGGGGGAAGGAAAAAAGAAACAAGAAGAGGGAGAAAGAATTTGAAAAGAAGGAAAAGGGGATTGGGGTATAAAAAGAGGGGGTAAAAGATAAGGCCTAGGAAGGGGAGAAAAGGAAGAGAGCATAAATAGGATGGGAGGGAAAAGGGCAGGATAAAAAGAGGGTAATAAGAAACTAGTAGGGGGGATGAAAAATTAGAATGATAAAGGACAGGGAAGGAAGGGAATAGGACAATAAAAGGGGATATCAAAGAGAAGAAAGAGGGTATAGGGATCGTAACGGATCGCCTTTAGATTTTACCTTAAATGGGATTTAGATAATGAATATGTGGAATGTATTTATCTTATCCCTACTTGATAATTTTATAATAAAAATAATATAAAAGGCTATAAATAATTTGTAAGAAGGAAATCGGATTAATCAGTGGCTCGTTGTTATGTTTAATGGAGAGTTGTTAGATAGACGACCTTGAGACTTGTCGAAATTTGGGAGTCGTTGGGGCATAAATGATTAAAGGGTAATGATAAACCCAACGAGACGAGTACAATTTACAAAAAACTAAATTTGCCAATGACTAAGTGAATAAATAAAAATAGGTGTAGAGGGGTGAGAACGTAGGGTAGAACATTAGGTTAAAAGAGGTATATAATCATACCGAGGGGATAAATATTAGGGACTAAAAGTAGCTAGTAAGTCTTATAATTTAGCGGATTGAACTATTTATAATCTATTAAACCGCTAAGTAAAATCAGAAAATGGGAATAGGAGTGAACGCTAATTAATTGATAGATGAAACTAACAAGAGGGAAGTAAGTTTGTAAAATTATATTAGTGGTATTTGTCAATCTAAAGTGAGCTTTTCTACAAATTACCCCCTCCTTTTTCCCCCTCTTACCCTTCCTCTTCCCCCCCAACCTAGTTTCATGACCTTTGGTTCATCTAGTCTCGGGTTCTGTTTTTTTACTTTATAAACACAATATTGTGTTATTCAGTATTAATTTATATAAAAGGGAATTTGCGTATAAAGAGAAAGAAGAAAAAGGATTGGGGATAAAAGATGAGAAAAGGGGGGGTAAGAGTCTAAACTTAGAGAAGAGAGAGAAGGAGAGGGGGATAAAAAGGAAAATACAAATCAAAAAGGGTATAAAAAGGTAATTCGTCTATTGGCAGGACATTAGTTTTACACACTAGGAGAGATTGTTCAAATCAATCATTACCAACATCAATGCTGGGAAGGTAAAAAGGAAAGAAAACTTGACTAATCAAGGGGGAGGAAAGGAGTCAGTCAAGCGCAAATCAACTAAAGGCTAATAAATAAAGTGTTTTACGATCTAGTAAATAAAAAGTAACGGAAACTCTCCAACTCGCCAGAGGAGGGTGTAAGCGCCAAAAAAGGTAGGTGGGGGGAATGACCCTACCCATAAATCAAAAGCTTGATGAATGGGTCTAAGGAAAGAGGGGTCAGGGTAACGGGGATGTAGACGAGAGTAAAAGAACGGGGGATGGGTAGGATATAGGGGCTAAAAGGGGAAAAGAAATAGGGTAACGCATAACTAGCCATGTAAAAAATGGTTTTATAGGGAAGTATCAAGAGCCGGGAATAGATAAGCGCGCCGATCTCCATAGCTCAACGGTAGAGTGGTTCATTGAAAATGAATTTGTATAGGTTCAATTCCTATTCGAGATAGGTTCACTACTCTAGCTCTTTTGTTCTTCACGGCGTTTCTTCGGTCTCTCGTCTTTTCCCTTTGTTCTTTTACCCCTACTTCTTTCTCCGTTCTTTTCTTCATTCTTTTTTACTACCCTTTTTCTCATTAGGTATGATGGTGTAATGGATGCACATTAGGCTCATGTCCTATTAGAAGTTGTTCAAATCAACTTCATGCCATTTCTCCTCAATACTGTTCTATCTTTTCTTTCTTGTTCCCTTGTAGTCTCTTGTTCTTTTTTCCCTCCCTACCCTTGTTCTAGTCCTTTCCCCCTCTACCCACTGCACCCCCTTTTTGTCTCTCTTTTTTCCCCCTTTTACTACCCATTTTGTCCCATATTCTCTTTTCCTCCCCACTCTTGCATCATTCCCACTTTCATTAGTTTCTTACCCCCCTTCCTAAGCCCTATCCTTTTATACACCAACCTCCTACATCCCCCATCTTGTTTTTCTACTTTCCCTGTTCCTTTTTATTGGTCCCTTCTTATCTTTCTCGCCCCCTTTACAATGTTTTAGTCTTTTCTTCCCCTTAGACTTTTCTGAATCTTCCTCTTTTCAAACCTCAGTCTTTTGATTTCACTCCTATATTTTATCCACAGACGTTTATCCCTACCCTCATAGGGTGTTAACTTCATTCTTTGCATCTCTTTATATAGATATTTTCTACTATTTTTATAGCTAGATCTAAACGTTAATTTTTATAATTTTATTGTACCCCTCATACTATTTTACGACTAATCTTATTTACTATCCCTACTTATACTTTATAAACTTGTTAGAGGAAGGGGCCAAGCCACGGAAGACTATTGTCATATGATCACTATAGGGTTGATCTCATGAATGATAGTACATTATTAGTTTTGTGAAGGCTATCTCCTTATTATGATTTAAACAAAACCCCTCAAGACAACATTCAAAAATGACTACCTTCAAAAAGGACTTAAAGGGGGATTTTAAGACGTTTATATCGGTTCCCTACTATCGTTTGCTGAATTATTTTAGTAGATACGTTTTTCTATCCTGTTTACCCTTTTTGTAGATCGTCCCTTTGTCCCTGCTTTAGTTCTATAATCCCGACCTTTATTGCGGGTTCATGACTTATCAACTTACGAGTTAGTTAACTATTTTCGCTATTTACAATATATTTTATTATCATTTATTATCCCAATATGCCTCACTTACTCCCCCTTCTTGTTTTATATTTAGTTTATTCCAAACCCTACCCTATCCCCTACCCCAATCAAAGATGACAAGTTACTTATCTACAAATAAAGATAACCTACGTAGAGAATCCAAACTTGGATTAATCGGGGTATAGAGAGCACCAAATGCGATTGAGCTAAAGGTATTTATAGTGAAGGGATGGGTGCATAGGGTGTAAAGGAGAAGGGATATAGAGGGAGGGTAAAAGAAAGTGAGGGGTTGAAGCAATGATTCTGATGAGTAGGGAGTAACATAGATTGGAAGGATAAGGGGGTAACAATATAAAGTTGAAGTGAATAATTGTATCCCTTAAAACAAATAATTGTATGTAATTGAATAATGATCCATGGGGATAAAGAGGGGAGGGGGTAGAGTAATAATTAGGAGACAATACATCTATATAAAGGCAAATGAGACAATATTACGTATAAGAGTAAAAACAAATAATTAGTGATGCTGTTATTATGGTTTATAGTCACTATCTTTACCTTATTTAAATGGCCCTCTGAGGTATCATTAGAGATGTGTGTTGAATCGTAAAATGGGGCTACCCTTAACGTGAACCTGTTATTGGATATCCTTTGTGGTCTTGAATTAAATAGGGGATTATCCTTACTATGGTTTAGTTAACCGGGGGTTGAAAGAGGTAATGGATTCGGATTAGAGATATAAACGTAGAAGGGTATTATGATTTATTACTTGGAGTGGATTAGGTGATTGGGGTTGAGAAAGGTCTCATAAAAGTTCTATGTTTTAGTTACCAGGTATTTATGTAACTTATCTTTATCAAACCAATTATTTGTATTCCCACCCCCTACTTCTATTCCTTATAACCCGTGTTAAACTCTCCTAAACGGTTAATTATACTTACTCTAATTACAGATTAAGGGATAGTGTTTAAGTGAATAGTAATTGGGATGGGAAATAGTCTAATAATAAGAAAGTGGCTAATAGGTAAGAAGCAAGGGGTAAGTAATAAGGGTGAAGAGAACGGGGGATGACTAATAAAAATTATAGAGAACCTGATAGAGGCGACTGGGATAACATATAAATTGTTAATAAAAATATGGGTAAAGGGATCGTAGGCTATGAGAAAACAATGAGGGGCATAGGGGGATAAGATAGCCAAGCATAATAATAATAAATAAATTGGTATAAAGGATAAAAATTTTAGGAAAAACCCAAATCCCCCTGTAGGTTATCCAGACCATACTTTTCATAGGGCTAGAAACAAGGGAGGGGATGATTATGCAAATTAGCCTATGGCCTATTATTCAATAAAACCTAGATTGGGGATAGAGAGAGGGAGGGATTGGAACCTATAATCAATAAAAAGGGGTAGGTCTATAGAGGGGTGGTAATTCTATGCGTGGATGGTGAAGACAAGGGACAAGAAGACAGAGACTATAGTTTAAGAATGACAATAAGGATTGCATGAGGGGATCTAGGTTTAGATCAAAGGGGGGGCAGGGGGTAGTAAAAGCTAGGGTATGATACGCTTAACTAAAGGAGGTGTAAGGGGGCAAGAGGGTGGGATCGAATATATAAATAAAACGATAAAATAAGAATAAAAACTTGGAACTTAATAGTTTGTAAAATAAAGAATAAAAAAGTATCGAGGGAAAATTAATATAATAGTATCTAGGTTATACTATAAACTATCTATGGGTTTCCTTTAAATAATTATTTTCCTACTACTTTCTATAATAACCATATCCTTAAAACTCTTATATGAAATAAACCTGATCTTATTTGACCTACCTTAGCATCTACTTCCTTGTCCCTTAAAACTGACTACCCAAGATTTATTATAGATGACGATTACTGGTGGTAACCCGTCCCAGGTAGGGTTTAAATAATAAACTTTACTGAAACTTAATACCTTACAAATTAAGTTAGTTTTATGATAGAGTAAGTTAGTTTTATAAAATAGATAAGTAGATAGATATAAATCCATTGAGTTCATAAAGATTCATAAAACCATAAGCCCATTAACTAAACCGATTTCATAGAACCACATCATAAAGGATATAAAATAACATACGCATTGAATAAGATAATGAAGGGGATATAAGAAGAAGAATAAAAGGAAGAAATCATAAAAACCTAGCCTAATAAAGTCATAAAGACCTACTATAATTTGTATAATACCTACTCTAATTAGGAAGATCTACTCTAATTAGGTCATAAATCCCAACTTAATATAAATATATAAAATGGAGGATATAGCTGTACAAACCTGTGTTGGCCTGAAGATCGAGGAGATCTATAAAGAAAGAGCGAAAGAAAAAAAAGGGGAATAAGTTTAAAAAGGAAGAGGTGGGGCTGGAAGAGAATGAAAAAGAAAATGAAAAAACAACAGGGAAAAAAGATTGGGAAGCCGGGGAAGAATGAGTCCATATGTATGAAACCCCCTAAAGAAGATCTGATAACAAGATAAATAATTAGTTTTAAAATCGTACTTCCTCATTTATACGACCCGCGATTCCTTTTCTTTCTTTTCCTTATATGGCTATAATTTGGGGCCCCAATTATGTGGCCCCCCCACTCTTTTTAGATTCGGCTGCCTTCTTAAATTTTATTCCCTACTCCACGGGTACCCTGGTTTCCTATTAGGTTGTTCATTGACCTTAAATACTATTTTGTACTTTATTCACATATTTATGTTATATATTTAATAGGATCGAACTGATTACATGTGATACAATGGGGGACGAAATAGATAGGGCTCAGATAATAATACAATAAAATATACAATATACAGTAGTTATAGAATAAATTATACAATATACAGTAGTTATAGAATAAATTATACAATATACAGTAGTTATAGAGAACAGTAGTTATAGAACTATGTCTAGAACACTATAAATAATACAAGTTGAAATACAATAATATAAAATAATACAAGTTGTAATATACAAAAATAGTTCTTATTATGTGTGACTTTGGTCACCCGATCAAACCAAGGCTCAACTGATGGATAGTAATTATAAGTATTGTATATAAGATAATTTTACAAACTATATGCATGACCAATAGAAAATAGATAATAAAAGATAGAAAATAGAGAATAATACTTCCAATAGAAAAGGGATAGATAATAAGAATTCAATAGAAAAGGGATTTAAAGATTACCAGTACGCAAGGGAGTATAATAGTTAATTATGGATAATAATTACACTACTCTTCATAATATATTACATTCAAGCTAAACCAGTCCTTATAATTTTTATTATCTCGCAGGGGTCTATACAGGAGATCGTTATAATCACTATCGATAAATAAACCTAGCTAACGGGATGTCATCTAATTAATTCCTTTTAACTGACTATCATGGAAGGGATGTAGAATAGAAGCTAAAGGATCGTAAGAAAGGATAGAAGCTAAAGGATCGTAAGGAATAACAATGAAAGGAAAAGGGAATAAAGGATAAGAATGGTATAAAGTAGGGATTGAAATCAATACCAACCTTATAGGGTTGGTTCTAATGGAACTTAAGTTATAGGAACTATGAGGGTTAAGTAGGTTCAAATTCTTTATAGGTAAAGCTGGTTCAATTTAAGTATAGTAGGTAATTTTCAAAGATTTAATAGTTGTAGAATAATAGGCTTATAATTATTGTTCAGGTGGCTTGTCAGTTTTAGTTTATTCTTAGGTAAATCAAAAAGGTAAGACAAATATCAATAGAGAGAAATAAAAAAGAGTAAGGAAAAAGGAAGAGAAAAGGGGGACTAGGAAGGGAAGACCACGAATAGGGACTCCGATGTAACACCAGAAAGGGTAACACCACCAAGGGTAACTCTAGAAATTGGCTTATAATAAGGGAGGGGAAAAGAGTTAAGTTTATCAGCCAGTTTACAACCAAGCCATAGTTAAGTCTTATTATAAAATGTTAATAATATATTAGTGGTTAATAATCACTTTGGTCATATACTAGTCAGGGATTTCACCAATTGCAAATAATTACCAACTAACTATTATGATAAGATAAGGTGGGTTCGGGACTAAGATAATTCACAAAAATGGATACCATAAAAAAAAATAGAAAAAGGGATTAACCCTGTAAGAGAGAAGTTTAAAAAAGAAGAACAAGGGCTGTCATGAGAGATCATTAGTACAGGCTTTGCTTAGCCATAAATTTTACATCCCAATTAGGGTCCTAAGGGGTTTCTTCCTTTGGTATTCCATTCTTTTACTCCTGCACCTCATTCTTTCTAATAAGGATTCCCCGTATATTTGTTGCGAACCACATAAACTTTTTATGAACCAAATATGTACCCCTATCGTATAACCCCCTTATTGGGACGGGTTTCATAGATACAATGAAATGGGCATTGATTATTATTTTAAGTTTGTAGATTGATAAATCTCTAAAATATAGAGATTGGTTATTTTATAATATGTATTGAGGTACGTCCCATTAGTAGATATTAGTGGTGTTTCCCTTATTTATGGATTATATGTCCCACTTTCTCGTACACATCCCCCTTTCTTTTATATTCTTTTCCTATTTTTCTTCGTTCTTTTATTATCCTTCCCCTCCTTTCTTCCCCTACCCTTTTCTATTATTATCTTCTTTTATCCAATTCTTTTCTATTCCCATTTCTTTTTTATTATTTGATCCATTATATTCTTTTTTTCTTTTGTTAATCTTTTAACTATATTTTATTTATAATCATATTATTATTATCAGTTAGTATTATATAAACTTATTAAATAGTTTATTAACCACGATATGATTTATTACATACAATGAAGATTATTATATAAATACCAGACCTTTACATGCCTAGCCAGTAGGCTATATAAAAATACTATAACAAAATTGTTATTAGATTGACCGTATAAGCATATCGTCTCATTATCGTGTCATAGTCGTGTCATAGTCGTGTAACGAATTGGTCCACAAGGGAACTGATATCTATAAAACCTACAAAGGTATAGCGGTTATGATAAATGTACTAGACTAGAATGATAATTAGTTACATGATAATCATGAATAATTTAAATAGTGAGAAGAATAAAGAAATCACTCAGCTATGTTCATCCTATAAGGATTAGCTACTAATAGAATTTACTAACACATTGAACTACCTATGTAATTATATATCCTGAATTCTTGTTAATTATCTACCCCCAATCTTTATCTTTTTATTAATTACTGGCATATAAATTTTATCTTATAAATTATTAGTTTCCTATAAATTTTTCTAATCTAGTTTTATCATCTATCGTTTATCAACACATGTTATAACAAGGCCCTTGTACATAATTACATTTAATTTTTGTATGGTTATTGAGCTATTAATGGAAGTATATAATTAAAGGCGGGCTTGCGTTTTTATCACGAGTATACTTTTTCTAA
>JAKSZP010011561.1:0-13148 GCA_022478985.1 Massospora cicadina | reverse complement strand
AACCTATTTCCCAGAAAGAGCAGAAGAAGGCCAAGCAGGCCTGCAGGGCCGCGGCCAAGGAAGCGGCCAAAGTCACCACTGCTATACCACACTCCCAACGCCAGGAGGACATCAAAACCTTCGCAGTAGAAGCAACTCGGGAATCCATCAACCAATCAGATAGGGAAGCTCATGCCAATTGGGCCTCCCAATCTGAGGATCCGATGTACGACTCAATTTCACCTGATCTTTGCAACTAAGCTCTGGTTGAAACTGACTTGGTTTCCAACCTAACTGAAATTTTTTTTCAACCTGATTGATAGTGCACCGAACTCATCCTCACTGCAAAAAATTTGTTTGACATTGGGGAAACAAAAAATGAAGGCAAAAGATAACACAAACCTTTCTGCTAATATCAACAAAACTACAGATAGCATTGCTGCAAACACCTGCGCTGCCGTGAAGGCCCATGGGGATCTAGAGGAGACTAGTGGGCCCAGGTGCCCACCCCCTCGCACCTAAGGTGCGAAGGGAAACCTTCGCTTTAGGGACATTGAATATCGCCGGACTCAAGGCCACACCATCCTGGGCTAGGAAACTGAGTTTTTTACAAGAAAATTTACCCGTGGATATCTTGGCCATCCAGGAGTCCCACTGTCCACAAGGTTCCGAGGATGCTTGAAAAACCATGCTCCTCCCATCCCTATCCTTTTGGTCAGAGCACTGTGGGGTGCTAGTTCAGAAAAAAAAATTTCAAATTTTTATCATTGGAATCCTTCCTCAATGGCTGAGTCCCCATTGTCACTTTCTGATAGGCCAATATGGCACATGCTATCATCAACATCTATGCCCCAACCTGTGCACAAGAGCGTCAGGAATTTTTCTCATTGGTCAAATCCCTCCCATTACCCCCAGACCCTTTCATAGTTGGCAATATGAACTGTTAGCTAAACACACCCCCAGATCGTTGGCCTTCCTCCTCCCATGCCCCAGGGTCATGTAGAACTTCGCGTTCTAAAGGCCACCCTTGGGTTAATGGATGCGCTGCCGCAGCGAGCCCCACTGCTCAAAAACATAACGCGCCCCCATGTCCACAAAGGCCAATTAAGGTCCATGACCCGCATAGACCTTATCCTTACGCTGGTAAAATTCCAACCTCACATTACCCACTTCCATACAACAAAAATTTTTTTCTCTGACCACTGCTGGTCTTGATAACCTACCACCTACCTGTCACAGTGGCTAAGGCCGCACATTGGTTCAAACTCCGCCCTCCCAAACTTGCGTCCTCAGGATTTTCCACTTGGGTGGAATCAGCAACTTTAACAAAAGAGTTTGTTACACCGTTCTGCACGGACCCCATCTCCACATGGTCAGCCTTCAAAGAGGATACCATCCACCACTCTCACCACCTCTCCTCATGACGCTCACAAGTCACATCAGCTGTCATTTGTGCACTCTGGCAGAGTTGGCACACCTGGATTCCAACATCCCAACTACAAGATACAGCCCTGCATGGGGCCAGAAGTGGGCAGAAGCAGCTGCCCACCTCAACGCTTTTGAAAGGCAACACAAACATTGTGTTTGTGTTCAGTACAGGGCCAAACGCATCACAGAGGGTGACAAGTGCACCACATATTTTTTTAAAAAAAATTCACACCATGCCAGAGCGTGGCCTGCACACAGGTGCAAAGTTCGGATGATTCCATCGTGGATACACCAGCTGAAGTGGCAATCAAAATACACAATTATTACACCGAGTTATACCAATCTGATCCAATTCAGCCAGCCGAAGTGGCGAATATTTTTGACCAAACCCACATCTGAACCATTTCCCAATACCCAGAAATAATGAATTTGATTACTTCAAATGAACTATGGACAGCCATCCGCGGTGCACCAATTTGGAAATGCCCAGGCCCAGAAGGCATTTGATATAAATTCTATTAAAAGTACTTCAAATATATATCCCCACTGCTGCTTGCCTCACTTACCCAGAGCCTTCTGGAAACGCGCCTCTTACCATGAGGACAAGGGGCCTTCACCGTCACACTCTTCAAGAAAGGGGACAAGCTAGTCTTAGCCAACTGGTGCCCCATTTCTTTGACTACCATGGATACAAAAATTATTACAAAAATCATGGCTAACCGTTTAGGGATTATAGCATCTGCCACCATCTCCCCTGAACAATTTTGTTTCATACCCAGAAGGTCAATTTGGGACAACGTGAACTCTCTGACTAACGCATGCCAGTCCACAGCCTCTGGGGCACTTGTATTATTGGACCAACAGAAGGCCTATGATAGAGTAAACTGGGAATACCTCAGGGCCTGCCTCCATCAATTCCGCTTACCCTCTCGCTTCATCAACTGGGTAATGCTACTCACGGAATCTGCAACAATGGCAGTGCGTGGCCCTGGCTTCCTAACAGATGTAGTCTACCCTCAAAGGAGCTTGCGACAAGAGGACCCCCTTAGCCCACTCTTATACAACTTCAGCCTTGACCCCTACTTTGGAACGTGAAAGCCCAACTAACTGGGGTCCATGTGCCAGGCCAAGCCCCAGTCAAGATGATGGCGTTTGCAGATCACTGTGTGGTTGGGGTGTTTAATAATAAATATGCACGCGCACTTGGAGCTCTCATCCAGGAGTATTCCCGGGTAAGTAATGCTGCACTGAATGCTTCCAAAACCGAAATTATCCTCCTTGGTCAGTATCAAACCTGCTGGGCCCAGCAACCAGTGCTTAGCCTGGCCCATCTGCTCGCGAACGTGCTCGCCCTCCCAGCTCACCCCACACCGCTTCACTGGTGCTCCCCTTCGTGCCACACCCTACCATAGGGCCTGTCCACCATCTGGGCGTTTGGGTGATGGCAGGCGGGTATGCATCAGCAGTAATGGAAAGTCATATTCTAAACAACGCGACGAAGCGCATCGCCTCCCTCAGAGCCCACCCTACTTCCCTTACTGGCAGGGTTGTTTTAGCCAACTCTATGCTCCTCTCCAAATTCTGGTTTGGAGCCCATGCCATCCCCTTCTCCCCAAGCTTTTTCAAATCCTTGTATGCCCTTCTGCAAGGATGGCTATGGTCAGGCCGCTCACCACCAGTTCAGCTAGAGGTCATGTTTGGCCCTCATCATCATGGTGGCATGGGCCTGTTTGACTTTAAAGCACATGCTGCCAAGATCCTGGGCGCCTGGATTGCGGCTGTCACCGCCCCTACGCTCCCCTCCCAACACTGGTCCCGCGCGGCTCACTCCAACTTCTCCCGCACCTTGAGCCTTAACAATCCATCGAACCCTCACTCCTTAATGAAATACCTGGCGTCACACCCATCGGCCACAGGTCCTCATGGGACTAAAACTCACTACAAACGAATCCTCCTCTCCATGCGGAGCGCTGAGTGGAGAATTCATATTAGCAGACACACAGCCCAGAGAGGCCGCCCCTCACCCCAGTCTACACAAGAGGTACAGGGGCTACCCATCCAAGATGGCGTGATCCCCACACGGCCCCATGTCCTATCCAGGGTGGACTACCTGGACCTGATGGACATCCTTTACTCCATTGAGACCCAAAAAACTATCTGGAAATACGCACACCATCCACTGTTGCAGCCTCAAATCCGTTCTAATGTGTGGCGCTGCCTGAGGCAGGTGTACCGTACAGCTGAGCGCTCTAACACTTTAAGCTCATCCTGCGTCGTGTGTGGCCAGTATGGAACGCTGTTCCACCGCCTGGAGAAGTGTCCTACCTCTAAAGTGATATGGCGCGAAGTTCAACGTCTGCTTGGCAAGGATCAAACACATCCCTTCAGTCTGTCAAGAGATATGTTTGCTTTATCAATGGCCTCCCCTTCCACCCTCCCTCTGTGCTCTGGTGGTTGCAATCGCCATGTGGACTATCCACACAATTGTCTTGGATGCCATCGCAGGCTCCACCCCCACCCTCCCAGAAGCTGTCTACAGATTCCGGTCTCATTTGGTGGACCACTTTCAGGCGTGGATGTTTGGATACCTCCCACCACGTCACCGACAGCTGGTCTCCTCCTGGTTCCCAGTATGGTTCATCAAATCAGACCCTTTCCTCCACACGTGTTCAATAGTGGCTACGGCTCCTTCACGCGTTCCCTCCCCTTCCCAATAGTGGCGTCCCCACTGGCAACAAGAGATAGCATCGCTTCTCTGGGGTGCCTTCCCTGTTACTAAGTTTGTTTCTTTTGGGTCAAATTTGGACGTATCCGTCCCATGGTCAGCCTTCCTCGCAATAAATTTAAATTTTAAACATGTAAATTAACTTAGCATCCAAAAATATAGGGTATTCTGCCATTTGATAGAAGCAAACTGTTACTACATTATTAAACTCCATAAAAAAATTAGGACCTTTGATTCCAGAGCTCAGCAAGTATATGGAGGAAGCCATAAATCTTCTTCAAAAAGACATCATGGAGTCAAATGATTGTACAAAAAGCCAAATTGATGCCTTTACCCAAAAACTTTGTAGACAAGATATCAAAGCCTATGGCAAAATGGCGTTTCAGGCTTCTACTAGCCATCATCAGGAGGAGAAACAGGTTACCCTCCTAAATTTCCAGCTAGAGCAAGCCCTATGACAAATTGATAGCCTAGGCCCATCAGACATCTGAGACTTTATTAATATCTCAAAAACTATTTCCTAGGTGGCCCATGCTGAGAATGATCTGGCATCCCATGAGACTTAGGAGCTTCTCTTTTTAAACTGAGTGACTCAACAAATTGGAGAGTGACATGAGAGGCAAATCTTCTATTTAAGAAAATTTAACCAAGCCCGTTGACTCCTCATTAAAGCTGAGTAACGCTGGAACATTCTTAAAAGAGCTTTAAGCCACAAATTACAAGCCTTTCAGATCACTTAATCCAAATAGATGAAGGAGGACGTGAACTGGCGCATTGGAGTATTAGAGTATGAGAACAGGCTTTAACAAACTTACCACTCATATTTCTAGTCAACAAAATCAGGATATGGACATTTGCGTTATAAACATGGAGAATGTTTAAGATGTTCTCAAAGAGAATTAATAATCTTCTGGATGTTATGCCAAGACTTACCCTGGAGGAAATGGACAACATCTCATTACATTACAGGATCATTATATGTTGACTCATGTGTCAAGTTGAACAGAGTGGCACACGTACCAAAATTCTTGAATATTAAGCTCCCCATAGTATAAGTCGCTACGTATGAAGACCACTACTTTTCAACCAACCTTCAAGGACAATTTTACATCTAGTGAAGGGATTATCACATCATTCCTCTACGTCTATGAAGCCTTGATGTAAGGTGCAACTGATCATCAAAAGGTTAAGCATTTTTTTCTATTTTAAACCATATGGCTTAAGAGTTTATAGTACCTCATATGGATGCCCTGCACACCTGGATAGAAGTGAAGGAAGCCTCATCAAAGAATTTGGGTCCAAGCAAAGCCTGATCGTGAAGAAACATGTCTTCATGAGAATTGTGTTATGTCAAAATAAAACCCTGAAAATTTAAAGATTATTTTATATTTTAATCTTAAATGCTGTTGATCTCAAAATTTGCTTACACTTTCAGACATCGAAATGTTAAGGAAAGATTTGGCTTTCAATGGGGGTACTCCAACACCCATGATAAGATTCAAAG
The DNA here is from genome assembly GCA_022478985.1 of Massospora cicadina. Classification (NCBI taxonomy): domain Eukaryota; kingdom Fungi; phylum Entomophthoromycota; class Entomophthoromycetes; order Entomophthorales; family Entomophthoraceae; genus Massospora; species Massospora cicadina. The sequence goes on along the minus strand of JAKSZP010011561.1, from coordinate 7,512 downwards.
CCCACAAGGCATTGCTGTTCTAATATATGTGATTAAGAACTATACAGGGAAAATGTGGAAAGTTTTGGTCATTGAACATAATTCCTGCTCTGACCAAGAAGCTGAGCGCTGGTAATAATCTTGGCCATGCTTTGAATATGGAGGTTGAACTTCCATCGTTGGCGAAAGGGGATTGTTCTAACCTTTTAAAATTTGCATTCAAGTCATACTCCCAACTCATATGGATATGCGTTTGATAATGTGCATTAAGATCTGCTTCATCAGGCATGATCCCAGTATTTCATTTTGAGTAGCATCCAGCATATTGCATTACCATTGCCTCCATGATTGTGGTGTATTGAATTGAGGGATGGGTCTATCCACTATCCCTGGTTTACATTTAGGCCATACTCCTGATTCTTTTGACATGTACTTGGTACCAAGGATGATAATCAATTCATCAGGTTTAATCCCAAATGTGCCACCCAAAGTAGAGACTGCAAACTATCAATACCATTTTTTGTAATTAGGCTGAATTAAATTAAGCTGTTAATTGTTCTGCTCGTTTTTTAGCACTAGTGGTGCCAATTAAAAGGGGATCTGTCAGCATCTTTCTTTGCAAATGAACCAAACAAAGGGAATATTGTAAATAAAAACTTCTTAATATAGCCCCTAAGTTGTCAGCCTAGGAAGCCATATCAGAAGGCGAGGAAGCTTTGGGGAAACTTTTTTCCAGCACCCTCTTTAGCTGAAAGATCATGGCATACAGCGTGGAGTTTAGCATCAGTGACATGTGGCATAAAGAGGTATAATTGTGGTTTTCTTCATTAAGATGCCAGAGGTGTCCATCGCCTCAATGTATTGAGCAAGTTGATAGTAAGCAAAAGTGATAAGAGCAGGCACACAAGTGAAAGACTTTATGCACGTATAAGTTTAAGGATAATTGGGGTCAAACAGAGAAGTTTTTTTCCACATCAGTGCAAGTGTGTTCGCTCCAAAAATGAGCTCCTCAATTTCGTATTTTGCATCCTCATCAAAATCATTGGGGGAACTTTGGGATGGTAATACCCTCAACAAGGGGTTCCATCTCTCTATGGAGACGTTGGCAGAGGAGGGCGTTTTCCGGAGCATCTGCTGCTTCTACTGCCATTTTATTTATATTTTTATAACAAGGAAACCTTTTTTAGATCAAAAATGGCGTGGATGAAAATTGGGATGATTTACTAAAATTTTCTATAAAGAAAAAATCTAGATTACCATTTTATGGCTGATCACTATTGTCAATCCATTTGAGGTACTCAAAATGGATTCAACTCAGCTAATGCTGGGCCATCATTAGTTTCAATTCAGTGGTGGGACCTGATTGACTAAAAATGCTTCACTCAATTTAATACTTGCAATATTATTATTATTAGACGGAGCATCACGTGAAACTCATAAAACAACTTAAGAGGGTTTCTATGATAAGAGAGACAGTAACTAAATAACTAATGTGACGTCATGATTATTCCTGATAAAAATGAGTGCTGGCCCTCCATTGGTTAAAATGGTTCCTATGGATGCCATATTAATTGATATTTATTCGAGGTATGCCAACCAGGGGATGGACATTACCAAAACTAAAACTAAACTAAAAATGTAACTAATCGGTTCAAAAAAATGCCCAAATGAGAGGATTGAGTAAACACTTTGAGCAAAACAACCAACCAGGTGGGCAGCGGAAACCGCTTATCCCTCCATGGCGGAAGGGGAGGGGGGATCTGGGGGCTCATCTTCAGCAGCAGCTTCTTCCTCCCATAGTAGAGTGCGTGTCAAGGCAGACAGTAAGGGCGCTGGGTCATCTGCGGCATGTGGTTTAATATTGCTAATTATTGGTATTTCATGGAAATTGCCAGCTAGGTAAATGGCACTGAAATATTTGGTTAGAGCTTTTATAGCTTTAATGCGGGTATCTGGGAGTTTAACGAACATGGCAATGTTTTTAATTTAATTTATTGCGGGGAAGGCTGACCATGGGATGGACACTTCCGATTATGACTCAGACGAGACAAAACTTAGTACCAGGGGAGGCACCCCAGAGAAGCGATGCTATCTCTTGTTGCCAGCGGGAACGCCATTTATGGGAAGGGGGAGGGAACGTGTGTAGAGGACGTAGCCACTATTGAGCACGTGTGGAGGAAGGGGTCTGATTTGATGAACCAGACTGGGAACCAGGAGGAGACCAGCTGTCGGCGACGCGGTGGGAGATATCCAAACATCCACGCTTGAAAGTGATCCACCAAATGAGACCAGAATCTGTGGACAGCTTCAGGGAGGGTGGGGATGGATCCAGCGATGGCATCCAAGACAATCGTGTGGATAGTCCACATGGCGATTGCAACCACCAGAGCACGGAGGGAGGGTGGGAGGGGGAGACCATTGATGAAGCAAACATATCTCTTGACAGACTGAAGGGATGTGTTTGATCCTGGCCTAGCAGACGTTGGACTTCGCGCCATATTACTTTAGAGGTGGGGCACTTCTCCAGGCGGTGAAACAGCGTTCCATACTGGCCACACACGACACAGGATGAGTGTAAAGCATTAGAGCGCTCAGCTGTACGATACACCCGCCTCAGGCAGCGCCACACATGGGAGCGGACTTGAGGCTGCAACAGAGGATGGTGTGCGTATTTCCAGATAGTCTTTTGGGTCTCAGTGGAATAAGGGATGTCCATCATGTCCAGGTAGTCCACCCTGGATAGGACTTGGGGTCGAATGGGGATCACGCCATCATGGATGGGTAGCCCCTGTACCTCTTGTGTGAACTGAGGAGAGGGGCGGCCTCTTCGGGTTGTATGTCCACTAATACGAATTCTCCACTCTGCGCTTCGCATGGAGAGTAGGATTCGTTTGTAGTGGGTTTTGGTCCCGTGAGGACTGTGGCTGATGTGTGTGATGCGAGGTATTTCATCAGGGAGTGGGGGTTTGATGGATTGTTGAGGCCCAAGGCTCAGGAGAAGTTGGAGCGGGCCGCGCGGGACCAGTGTTGGGATGGGAGTGTAGGAGCAGTGACGGCCGCAATCCAGGTGCCCAGGATCTTGACGGCTTGGGCTTTGAAGTCAAGTAGGCCCATGCCACCATGATGATGAGGGCCAAACATGACCTCTAGCCGTACTGGTGGAGGGCAGCCTGACCAAAGCCAACCTTGTAGCAAAGCATACAGGGATTTGAAGAAGCTTGGGGAGAAGGGGATGGCGTGGGCTCCGAACCAGACTTTGGATAGGAGCATAGAGTTGGCAAGAACAACCCTGCCAGTGAGGGTAGTAGGGTGGGCTCTGAGAGAGGCGATTTGCTTCGTCACGTTGTCCAGTATATGGCACTCCATTACTGCTGACGCGTATCCACCTGCCTCCAACCACACGCCCAGATGGCGTACCAGTCCTATGGTAGGTCGTGGCACAAAGGGGAGCACCAGTGGAGTGGTGTGTTTTGAGTTAGTAAGGCGTGGACGTGGGCGAGCAGATGGGCCGGGTTGGGAACTACTTGCTGGGGCCCAGCAGTTCTGAAACCGACCAAGGAGGATGATTTCAGTTTTGGAGGCGTTCAGTGCCGCGTTGCTTACCCAGGAATATTCCTGGATGAGGGCTTCAAGCGTGCATGCATCTTTGTTATTAGACACCCCCACCACGCAATCATCTGCAAATGCCATCATCTTGACTGGGGTTTGGCCTGGCACATGGACCCCAGTGAGTTGGGCATTCACATTTCACAGAAGTGGGTCAAGGCTGAAGTTATATGAGAGTGGGCTCAGGGGGTCCCCTTGTCGCAGGCCCCTTTGAGGACGGACTACTTCTGTTAGGAAACCTGGGCCGCGCACTGCCATTGTTGCAGATTCCGTGAGCAGCATCACCCAGTTAATGAAGCGGGGAGGTAGGCGGAATTGTTGGAGGCAGGCCCTAAGGTATTCCCAGTTTACTCTATCATAGGCCTTTTGTTGGTCTAAGAATACAAGTGCCCCAGAGGCTGTGGACTGACACACATTAGCCACAGAGTGCATGTTATCCCAAATTGACCTTCTGGGGATGAAACTGAATTGTTCTGGGGGAGATGGTGGCAGATGCTACAGTCCCTAAATGGTTAGCCATGATTTTTGTTAAAATTTTGGTGTCTGTGTTTGTTAGAGAAATGGGGCGCCAGTTAGCTAAGTCTAGCCTATCCCCTTTCTTGAAGAGTGTGACCGTAAAGGCCTCATGTCCTCCTGGTAGGAGGCGTATTTCCAACAGGCTTTGGTTGAGTGAGGCTAGCAGCAATGGGGATATATATTTCAAATATTTTTTGTAGAACTCATATGGAATGCCATCTGGGCCTGGGCATTTTCAGTTTGGTGTACCACGAATGGTAGTCCATAATTCGTCCAGAGTAATTAAATTCATTATTGTGGGTATCGGAAAACAGTGCAGATATGAGCTCTGTCGAGAAATTCCGCCATTTCAGCTGGCTGAATTGGTTTGGCTCAGTATAACTCGGAGTAATATCTTTGCATTTCGATTGCCACTTCGGCCAGTATGTCCACAATAGAATTATCCAATCTTCACACCTGTGTGCAGGCCACGATCTGGCGTGGTGCAAAAAATTTTTGAAGAAGTATGCGGTGCAATTGTCACCTTTAGTGATGCATGTGGCCCTGTATTGGACACAAACCCGATGTTTATGTTGCCTTTCAACTGCGTTGAGGTGGGCGGCTGCCTCCACCACTTCTGGCCCCATGCAGGGCTATATCCTGAGGCTAGAATGTTGGACTCCAAGTGGGCCAATTCCACCAGCACACGCAATATAACTGCCAATGTGGCTCGTGAGCGTCTGGATGAGAGATGGCGATAGTGGTGGATGGTGTCTTATTTGAAAGTTGCCCATGTGGAAATGGGGTCCACACAAAACAGTGCAACAAACGATTTTGCCAAAGTTGCCTCTTCCAGCCACATGGAAAATCCTGGCGATGCGAGCTCTGGGGGCAGATTTTGCACCAATGTGGGGCCTTTGCAACTGTGACGGGTAAGTGGTATGTTATTGAGACCAGTCAGTGGTCAGAGAATTCCATTTTCGTTTTTTTGAAGTGGGAGATGTGGGGTTGGAATTTCGCCAGCGCTAGAATAAGGTCGATGTGGGTCATGGACCTTAATTGGCCTTTGTGGATGTGGGGACACGTCATGTTTTCGAGCAGTGGGGCATGTCGCGGCAGCGCATCCATTAACCCGAGGGTGGCTTTTAGAACGCGTAGTTCTACATGACCCTGTGGGGCGTGGGGTGAGGGCAGCCACTGGTCCGTTGGTGAGGTTAGCCAACAGTTCATGTCACCAATAAGGAAAGAATTGGGGGGTAGTGGGAGGGATTTGACCGACAAGAAAAATTCCTGACGCTCTTGTGCACCGTTTGGGGCGTAAATGTTGATTATTGTGTGTGCAACATCGGCCCATGAGAAGGTGACAACGAGCACTCAGCCATTTAGGAATGTTTCTGAAGATGTAAATTTGAAAAAATTATTTTTCCAAATTAGCACCCCCAGTGCTTCGAGCTAAAGGATAGGGATGTTAGGAGCATTGTTTTCCAAGCTTCCTTGGAACCTCGTGGACAGTGGGTTTCCTGGATGGCCAGGATATCCACGGGTAAATTGTTTTGTAAAAAACTCAGTTTCCTAGCCCGGGATGGGGAGGCCTAGAGTCCGGCGATATTCAGCATCCCTAGAGTGATGGTTTCCCCCATCGCACCTTAGGTGTGAGGGGGTGGGCCCCCAGGCCCACGAACATGGCAATGTTGGTTTGGGTAATTTTTGCTTTTGGGTTCCATGCTATAGTTGCCACGTTCTGGATATCATCATTAACATTTTTGTATAACTGTTTTACTGTGATTTTACTTGTTTGAGTAAGACTTTCAGGGATAACAGGAGGTGGAAATCATCCTGTGAACATAGCCACTAATTGGAGACAACATTTATGAAGGGGACAAAAATCTGGTGTTGCAGCTGCTTTGACTTCAAGCTGGTGATCACTGCAAAAAGATTCGGCGTTTGGCTGTGGGGTATATAGTAGAGAAGGTATTTGGCATCCCATTCTGCATTAAAAAAACGCTCAATTCGCAGAGAAAGTTCTTCAATGAGCTTACCTGATTCATCAATTTTTAGTTAAGAATTTGTATGGGTTTTGGTTGAATTGAATTGGGGAATCAGCGTACAGTTGAGGATTGATTGATTTGTTTGAGGAAGCATAGAATTGAACTGGGACTAATCCAATGCTTTTTGGAGGAATCAGTTGTGGCATTGGGGCGAGGAGGAGGCTGATTGGTGGCTGCAGGTGCAGCTGCAGCTTCTGGTTTTAGGGTAGGGGAGTTAGGATTGTGCCCCATACCAGAACTTGTACAGGGTGGGTGGCGGATTGGAGTCAGCGAACAAGTCATCTAATCTGTCAGAATTGGCTAAGGAGGGGCACTTGCTTTTTGAGTGGTCCAACTTGAAACATGATGGACAGATTGTCCGCCCACCCTCGATCCAGGCCCAAAATGGATGGTTAGGTGCTGAAGGAATAATGGTGCAAGGGGGAATTGCACAGTGATTTTATTAAATTCAGGGCTGTTTGTGGCATATGCCCGAGGCACAGTGAGTCATGTGGCCCCATTTGGGACCACAAACTGTAAGATGAGGTTGGAGCTATAAGCTGCCAAACCATCCATCATCTCCTGGTGGAGCACCGCAGGGGGGAGGTGGGAAGGAAAACCAACAAACTGGACCCCCAAAGTGTTGTCTGCTGAGAGCAGGGTACAAGTTGTGGGGAGAGGGGTGCCCTTGAATAACAGGGGCACAGTTGCCACAGTGGTAGCATTAGCTTTGAAGGTGAAGCTGAGGTCAAAATACCCCTTGTAGGGGTGAAAATCTACAAATCTGGCAGATGTCATCACCGCCTGTGCTATTTTGCTGATGGCTTGGTCATTGTTGTGATTCCAATATGGCTGGACGATAATTGTAAGACAGAAGGGCAAAATCTGCTGAACATAGTATCAGTAACAATTATTTGAGTGCCTTGAGATGAGGCAATATTGGGATAGTGGGTTTTTATTGGATATAATGGGTTTATTGGATCGCCTCTATATAAGGTAATAAGGCGATAAAGCAATATTGACATTTAATATCTATGAATAAATTGCCTACAATTAGGGTGACAGAGGATTAGCGAATAACAAGCCAAATTCAAGGAGAGTCAGCAGAATAGAATAGCCCAAGCCATGAGAAGCAGTATCACCTGAAGCCGCTGTATATAAGTGAGATGGGCGACTGAGAAAAGAAGGTTGTTTTTTAGTGTAGAAGAGATGGGACAGCGAAAAGTAGCTGTATTATAACCAAATAATAAAGAATTGGTTGGGGCAAATGCTCCTATTTAAAGTATAATTTCAAGTGTGTCCAAAGGACTGACAATCCCCACATTGTCCGTCTGTTGCTCAGTGGGTTTACCTGTGCAAATAACACAATGGATCCCAATGATACTGACTGATATTATAATAGTGG
>JAKSZP010011560.1:0-13178 GCA_022478985.1 Massospora cicadina | reverse complement strand
TTTCTCAATATTTTGAGGTGATGTGCACCACTGACCTCATCAATTTTACGAACCCACACCTCTGTTCATTCTTTCCTGTGCGCTAATAATACAAACCCCTTTCTGTCCGCTTTTGCCCACCACCTGAAGCACATGCTGGACAAGATCACCCAAACCTTCTTCCCCTTATAATATGGACGCTTAGTCTAACGCTAAGGCACCATATCAGGAATTTTTAGTGTTTTATGATAATCCCTTTGTTTGGCGCATAGCGAACAGTTGTGCTTGGGGGACCCCCTCTTGGGTTGGGCACACAAGTACTAAAAACATTAGTGCAGCTATAAGTATTATTGAAATGGGGGTTTTTCTGAAGTGTGTTTTCTATAGGATGAAGAATTAAACTCTATAGTTGGAACTTTCTCAACATCTAACACATATCTAGATTAAATTTTAAATTGGAATTGTCTATCTGTCTTAATATCAAATAATGTTAACGATAATTGCTTACAAAATTAGTTAAATCTATGTTAGTATCTGTTCACAGTGCGGATGCTGATTAATGTTAAAGTGGGTGCCATTGCAAAATGTTTGGAGGCGAATTTAGCTGTTGGCTGAATAGTCAAAAATAGAATTTATTATGAGATTCATTGGCTGAGATGTCGACTAATTTAGAGGGTTTTAGAGTGACATAGCGTTTTAACACTTGCTTTAATGGTATCTTGTAACTTGACTTCTCAATGAGGCCTACCATATTTGTTAATTGTTCCATTGCCTAATTATGGCCACTAGTTTGAAAAAGGTTATTTTACTGGGGCTATATAAAGGCGTTGGATCATGCTATTTGGAAAGCCATCCCGTAAGGGGCATGGTCTAGTTAGAAATGGATACTATTAGGTGGATGGATAAAGGGAAGAATTATAGTTGACATGATTCTATAGGTATAAGTTTTTAGTGATGAATGCAATTTAATTGAGGTGCAACTATTGAGTTGATCAAAAAACCTCCTTATATACACCACTTGTTTTTTGTAAAGATAGTTATGTGTGACTTTTATATAATATATTTTGCTAATATAAAAGGATTTAAGGATTGGCTGTCCTTGTATGTTGCTCAAGTCAATAAGTAAGGTAGATATTACTTGGCCATAAAAGAAGATAACTGAGTTGGGCTAAAGCCATTTGTGAAGAAGACTCAATTGGACTGTATTCCATATAACTTGCAGCTTTTTTATTATTACAATTCAGTCACAGAAATTGTGCATTAGAATAACCACCAGGATACAGTGGGAGCGCATAATAGGCCTTAATAGACCTGGAACATTGAGGACCAGTGGTTCCATACTCCATGTGATGTAAAATTTAAACTGATCTTGATATGTTCCAAGGTTTTTAGTTAATTGACATTCACTTGGGTACCTTTATCAATGTTTGAAAGAACCGTAGCTTTTAAACTTTAACGGCGACCTGAGTTACCAAGCTTTTTAAAATTTGTCAACAAAGTAAGTAGACTAGCAACTTTTAAGAAGATATAAAAGCAGTTTCAAAATGCTTGTTGTCATAATTAGATATCTTGTACATTCATTTGTCCTTATAGGCAATTCTTTTGGAACAGTGATTAAGGTAGTTTAGTTATAGGTCTTTTAGACCCAGAACAAAGAACCTCGTATTTATTCTAACCTCACTTTTTACAACAGTTATTGTTCTGTCTCCTCAACATGTAGCTCATTATTTGGTCATAGTATGGTGAAGTTCTTTGATATAAGAGAAGATAGGTATGTCTTTAGTTTTTGCTTCATTGGCATATATGCAAGGCCAATTGGGGAACTCTAAGAGGTAGGGTCATCATTCAACATAATGAGAAAGATTTTTTTCAGAGTTTTTTGATCTTTTGAATACACATAAAGGTTTGCTTGAGCCCTATCATATGTCATTGGACGTCAGGCCAAGGACCAAGGACAAAGTTGACAGCAATAATGGTTTTTTCTAGAGAAATGAAGTTATTAGTAAGCAATGTTTTAGCGCTGCCATAATCTGTTTAATGAAGCCAACGGAACTTTCCTCCATAACAAGGTAGATCAACATGAAGCAATGCATTTAGTTCAAAAGGGTTTAATCTTATTTAAACACTTGTATCAAGTTATTCATGACCTGTTCCCATATCTGGCAGTCACACAGGTAGGGGTCATAATTTCTCTGTCCTCTTTACTGAGGCAGGAAATATGTGCTTCACTTTCTGCCTCTCAGTGGCCTCCTCCAATGCTGCTCCTGTAAGCATTTATCTATAAATCAAAATTCTCATGACCTGGGATGAACCTCTACTTAAATCTGTGTTTAACTTGAAATTCATAAAGGGCAAAAAAGTGTTTATAACCAGTTCAGCACTACTCAGCGTAGAGTACAATGTTTTAGCATACACTTGGGGAGATCTTTAATTCAATCATATTCTTATTTTCTCCATGTTATCTTGTAGTTCATTCCATCATTGATTAAGGGCGTTAGTACTGGCCTTTTTCTCCCTATGAACATTCAGAACATAATTTTGGGTTTGATCAGGCTGACTAATATCCTGAGGTCATTACAAAGTTGTCCTACCTAAATTAGGCGGTTATTCCTGACTTTTTTAATTGCATGCATTTTTGACATCTCCACATTTAGTGCCTACATGATCTAGGCGGAGATAAATATGTTGACCATCAAGGAGGACAACACACCCTAGGACTAATTGCTTTACATGTTTATTAAAGCCTCAATCTTCTACGTTATTCAAACTCTTAAGGTTTACTTGTACCCATGGCATTTGGGATAATGGATCCAAGAAGGCCATGAAGGCCCCAAAGAGCCACCTGGATGTCATGAGAGCATCTATTAAAACTAAGACTAGCCTACCAATTTGGATGCGTTGACACCAAAAATGCAAACAAGAATTTTAGAGGTATAGATGACCACAGTACTTTATATTATTAAGATGTAAATAACTGAGAAAAGACGACCTCAAGTTAGAGTTGTAAACACCTCAGGTACTAGCCAAACGATGGTGCATCCAAGTAAGAGGATCCAGGAGATATAGACTATACAGGCATGAGCTGAACTAAGAAAGAGTCTTAAACCTCATGTGGAAGTAAACAATGTACTACAGATTTGAAACTTACCAATTTGAGTTGGGAACCTCAAAAAGCAAGATAAGATAAAGATGCTTAAAAGAATCAATGATGGGAGACAAATGAAGCTGGGACCCATATAAGTACCCCATTAAAGCAGAGATGGTATATGCGTGGTGATGATCACCACTATGGTCCAGTCATTGCAAAGACAGAAAACTTGGCAACCAAGAAATAATGCATATATTGCAGCTAAAACTTGAAGTTTTTACAGAGTGCTTTTTATTGAAACTGAAATGAAAGGTTTTGACCAACAGAAGAACCTGTTTGGGACTGCTGTCTTGTAAGCCAGATATAGGAGTTAAGTGATTTTGCATTAAGACCAGAGAATTCACTTGTATTATCTTGATGGATTGATACACTAAGGACTCTCAATAGCGATTAATATCTGAGGGAGACAGGTCAAATCACTATCAAATATTCAACAAGTTTAGTATATAGTTTGGCATATATTGCTGGTTGGTGACAATCTGTTCAGCAGAATTGTAGGCTACACTCATGGACAGGAAAAAAAGTAAAATTGAATTTTTAATTGAAAAGGATTTTCACACCTGAACCTCTTTCAGACAAGATTGCCTCGCCTTGCGGCAAATTGAAAGGCTATGAGGGGAATTCTAATTTTAAGTTTAATCCAAATGACTGAATTGCATTTGAAATCAATTTTACTCTTGGCGGAACTTGAACCTTGTTTTGAGACATTCCAGAATTGAAGGGGCGGCAACCTACCCGCTGTTGGTGACCTCTGACCACCACACTTCCTTACACATCCCTGGATCCTTTTCACCTACTCCTTGGTAGTAGAAATTATGTGAAGTGGAACTCGTCAAGGGGTATGCTATAACTACTGCTAATCCACAACATGGGCTAAGTCTACCTTGTAGGTGAGTGAGATGCAGTTTTCTTGGGCCTCTTCCTGGTTCTGTGGTAAAAATTTTCTTATCTAGGCGAAGGGGTTACTCAAAAGACTTGCATTATCCTTCCCCTTTTGTATAGGGAGAGCTCTACCACATGGAACTTGTGCAAGCATTTATTTCTTGTGCGACAAAAGTATCTTGATGTCCAGTAGGGTCATGATCTTCTGGGGGATGAGAAGCTATAGGGTGAAATTATGGCTTCCTTACTAAGAAAAGGTTTGATACCTTGCACTTACTCAAACCTTTTCTTAGTAAGGAAGCCACTTCAAGGCATCAAGGTATTGAACTAATCAGAGGTTTTTCTTGACGCCATGATGGCATTGAATCAGCCTCCTGAGAGTAATCTTTAATATTGGCTCTGGCGCATAAGGTTTCTCCCCATTGATATGGACAGCTGAGATGCATAGAGAAGTTATGCTTCTCTTGGGAAGTGAGCATCAAACGTAAAGCCCCGTTATTTAAATCTTCTTCCACCACACAGGGCAAAAACGCTTATTCGCAAAATTCCCTAAGGGAACTTTCGTACAACAAGTAGTGCATGTCCAACATGACCAAGGAGCCCGCATGAAACTCATGATGGGAAGCTGCATGCAATATGTGAAACTTGTGGTTATTAGTGGCCTTTGTTAAGTGCTCATGGACCAGGTTTTTGATCTCCTGGACCTGTAGCAGGCGATCCACTTTCGCAGGCACATCTGAGATAAAGCAAGGACCAACTTAGAAAGAGGGGTTGTGCTCTAAGGGTAGATTCATAGGGGGTGTTAAAATTAGCACTAGGGCGTCATATAACAACCGCACAGGTCGATACACCAAAAACACAAAGTACTGGTTGAAGACAGTAACTTTGATCAAAACTTAACAAAAGAAGCCTTATCATCAGTAATAGGGTCTTTCTTTAATGTAACAAGAGAGAACTTCATGGTAACAAATACTGCCAGAGGCTCACAGGCTCGCTCATGTAATCGTTCATGGTAGGCTCTCACAGCTTTCTACGGAAAAAGATCTCGCTTCCTATTTACAATACTCTTCAGATATACGTTCTCTACCAGAGTTTCATTGGTGCTGTCCCTGGTTACTAAGCAACACTCAAGAATGGTAGACTAAAAATAGTAATATTTAAAGTAGTCTGAAGCTGAATAACTAGGGCTTGAGGCATTTTCGTAAATGGGTGCAATATGCCGGGTATAATTGACTTACTGGTGGGTGTCATAATAAATATAAGACCCTATTGCCTATGATTTTACGTTGGCACAGGGCAACATAGAATAGTAAGCTAACATATATTTGGAGTTGATAAAGAAATTGAGGTAAGCATTGATAAGCCGAAAATTGTGTGAATCAGAAATGTGTCAGTAAGGATTTAGGAATTTTTTAAAAAATAGTAAACTGATACATTAGGCCTTACATATAGGAAAGTGTGACTTGCGCCAAAAATAAGTACCTAGGACTAACTTAAATCTGCTATCTACATATTAGATAACTATGAAATTGTAATGAAAAATATTAGCACACAGATGGTTGTCAAAAATAGTTTAAACATCTCACCCCACTGTAACAAACGTCATAGAGCAAAGAGGGGGGGTCAGCTGACCCATTGATAACTTGTGGTAGTTGGCCCAGACCTTTACTAATATTTCTTCAAGAACTTAGGGTGAATCCATTTAATAAAGTGACCTCTAAAAAGATCTTTTAGATTATATACATAAGTAGATGTCCTCTCAATGATCTCATAAATCTCCTTCCATATGTGTTCCAGCTTGCTAGTTGTTCCAAACCCATTATTATAATACACAACGAGAACCCTACAATAAAGTGGGGTAACAGCTGCCAGTCTCTGTTTTCCCACTCACAAAATCTTCTTTTCCAAACTAGAGCATTAGAATATGCAGTACTTTGTAGTTGAATTAAAGTTTGGGCAGCATTTCCAAATATCTAGAGTGAGTAGTATGTTCTTTTTTTAGTACTAGATGGTGAGTAGTATGTTCTTTTTTTAGTACTAGATGGTCCCAACCTGAGGGGGGGATTCATCGATGTTGTGAGTAGTATGTTCTTGATTGCCAAAATAATATAGAATTGGGGAAGCTCCAGTTGCTTCTTATGAAGTAAAGCAAATAGAAATGCTAGTAGACAAGTGATAATATATATTAAGCAAAAATGACAGAAGGCAAGAAAGGGTTTCAGCTGGACGTTTTTACCGTAATTATCTTATGTTAAATCCCAACAAGCATACTGTTCGCCTGTAAATAGTGCCGTTGGTCTTGGAGTGATAGGGCGTAGATATTAACCCCGCGTATACCTATAGAAACCTTGAGCTTAGAAATCATCTGGGATGTGAAACAGTTCTATTTTCAACAGAAACTGCGGGCATCCATGTCAATCGATAACATCTTCAAAAATAAACTCAGCATATATAATGGCGCCTAAGTCTCTGACCGCTCTGTCATATACCCATTTTTCGAGGTGATCAATAGATATAATTAAATAGTTTAATTGACCAGACGTGTTTACCAGAGGGCCCACAACGTCCAAAGACATGGTATGCTAAGCAATTTTGGGTTTAACTAACTGATAAGTGGTGGCTTTATGATAAGGCCCATCCACTTAACATTCCATGCAACAACTGAGGTCTCATGCGTATCAAATTGAATAGTTTCCCAATAGCAGTGCTGTTTCACAAGCTCAAGCGTCTTCTAAAAACCCAATATCTTGTCGCTGTGTGGAACCCAGGAATGATATCAGTCTGCTCCGTCAGTCTGGAGAGTCAAAGTTGCTGATCGTTGATGGGTTTATAAAGCTTCCTTTTTAACCACAGAATTCAACCTTAATTTTTTAAAAGAACGCTGAAAATCTACTGGGTTTGGTTATAGAATTAGTTTAGCATTTTATCAAATAAATCATCAGCCCATCAGCCGATTAGGCCACAGGGTGACAGGCGAGATAATCCATTGGAGTTCTGATGCTTTAAGCTGGGATGATACTGGATCTCATAATCGTAAACCTGCAATTGCAAAACCTATTAGGCAAACCCCTTCAAGCTCTTTTAAATTCTGTAACCAGTGTAGGGAAGCATGATCTTTTACTATGGTGAAGTGTACACCATGAATGTAAACCCAGAATTTTTTTCATGTGCAAGCGACCACCAGGAACTCCTTCTAAGTTACTATATAAATCTGTTCTTGAACATCTTATGTCCAGCTGCAGTAAGCTATGGGATTATAGATCTTGTTGGAAGCATATTGCAATAACACTTCCCTGACGGCAGTGAGAGAAGCACCCATTTGAATAATAGACAGTTTTTCATAATAAGGATACTTAATCAGTGCATTTGGGTAAGATAAAGCCTGAGTTTATCAAAGCCTAGTAGACAGTTCCCAGTCCACTTAAGTGATACTCCGTTTTTGAGGAGGTGAAAGGCTGTTTCACCTATTTTGCAAAAAATTACAAGCCAGTGGTAATAGCCAATAATTATAAGAAACACTTGACCGTCGCACTTGCTTCTCAGTCATGCCATGCGTTCAATAGCTTCAAACTTTGCTATATGAGGCCTAAGGCCATGCTTATTGATAATAACCCAGAATACTCCAGTTATTCACAGAAAAAAGTTGCACTTACGTGGCTTAATTTTAAAATCACCTTGGAGAGACAGCGGAAGCCTTCTTCCAAATGTTGTAGATGTTCATTAACCGTTCAAGAGAAAATGCTATATCATCTAATTAAACTAAAACTCAGGAAAGTTTCAAATCACTAAGTATACTATCCATAGCCCTTTGAAAGGTCTTGGGCCATTGTACAACCCTGCGCCATTCTAGTAGGTTGGTAAAGGCCCTGGGCTGTAATCATGGTGAATCTTTCCTGCTCCTCCTGGGGCATCTCTATCTGCTAATAACCAGAAAATAAATCCATGGCTGAAAAATATTGCTCATCACCCAAGCGGTCTATTTCATCATTAATCTATGGTAAAGGTCCACAATCCTTTTGGTGATATTGTAAGCTTTTGGTAATCTATGACACGTGATCTGAACCTTCCTTTTTCTTGATAATCAACACTGGGGAAGCCAAAAAAAAATCTTGGAAGGGAAGAAAGATTTCTTGTTGCGCTAACTGATAAATTTTGTATCATCGACTTCATCTTCCACCTTTGATCGTCTAATCAGATGCAGGCAAATCATCATATGATTTTCATTACTGATACGTTGTAACACATCATGTGCACAACCCAAAACACAGTTTTCTCTTGCAAAAATAACGCTGTATCTCTCATAGAGGGCAAGTGCTTGGTCCTTCTCCTCCTCCGTTAACCCTGATAGGCTCTCATCAGGTATTGATGAACATACAATAGATTAGGTTCTCTGGCTAATCCTAGTTTCTCAAAGGTACCAAAATAGTATATTCTCTGCTTCATCAATAAGCAAATATGCACAAAAGCAACGACTTGATGTCACTTTTTAATGAATAGGGTATGCTTACAATTCAGCTAACAGTACCTTAAGCTTGCATGGTTGGGGAGGATAATCTCTGGTGCAGAAACAGGTTCCAAATTGGAATGACCCTATGGCGCAAATATTTCACCATATAACCCTTGGGGAATAAACATTAATTTCAGTTCCCATGATAAGTTGATGGCCCACTGAAATAATCAAGCTACAATTAGCGCATAGCGGAATACCATTAGATTCCACAATCTTTGTGTGTAACCGCCGTGTATGGGCTTAAATCCGGTAATAGCCCATGGCCACTATACCATCATTCTACACTAAGTTGAAAAAACCCCAAATTTGAAGCGCCAGGGCCTCATCCTTGCGATTATATAGTAGCTTAAGGGTTGCCCAAAAAATTCTAAAGTATTCTCGATATCAGCTTTGACTAAATGGACTCTCATAAAAGATGTCCCAATAAGAAAGTCATAATCTTGATTTGGTAAAACTAAATTGGGAGCATATATTACCAGTGAGCCAAATTGCAGCCGCTATGCACTGTATTTTTCTTCGGAATTTGTGGTCTGAGGGCCCGCAGTATCATAGTTTTTCAAATATATATGTTATGAGAGAAGCCCAGTCTTTTTTACCTGTCTAGTAGACACATATTAACTGGTGCTACTATCCACAAATGCACGAACTATAAGCTTAATGATTGATTTATCAATATATGTGAATTCTGAGATATAAGCGTCTGCCAGATTTATTGTGAGGACATCTAAAGTATTTACTTGATTTTAAAAAGTTTTAATCTTCATGCCTAACTGGGGCTGGATTCCGACAGAGACTCAATAGCCATTGCCACTTAAACTCTGACTAATTGGGGGATATCACCAGAGGTAACTGGTAGCTCTTGTTTGACTAACTGTTGAGCGTAAGGCATAACTACTATTTTCTGCCAACTTGGATTCATATTTCTCCAGGGAGCGGTTGGTCATGGCTACCAAATCATCCACTATTACAGGATGAACCGCCGGAGTTAGCACGTTGATGGCTGCTTATACCAGTCTGAAGGTGATGTCAGAAATTTTTTTGTACATGTGATTTCAAGAGGAGTCGGAGGTAGAAACTCCTTCTTTCTAATTCGCCCTGTCTTTTCCCAAGTTTCCTTCAACCTTAAGTTCACCAATTTAACCTTGGGTCTATAACTAGATTTTGGGCAATGATTTACATAATGCCCAAGTGCCTACAATAATAATAAGTGATCTA
This sequence comes from Massospora cicadina, assembly GCA_022478985.1. Lineage (NCBI taxonomy): Eukaryota > Fungi > Entomophthoromycota > Entomophthoromycetes > Entomophthorales > Entomophthoraceae > Massospora > Massospora cicadina. The sequence goes on along the minus strand of JAKSZP010011560.1, from coordinate 3,444 downwards.
AATAAGATCAGGCCAATCAAAATAAGACCCAGAAGGCCGAGTTAGTTCTTGCTTTAAGGAGAGGGACCAGCATTGTGGGTCATAAGGCTCCCATGGACTTTGGTTGGGCGCCTCAAAAGCAATGGTGCATAATTGTAGATAATACACATCTGAGTGATATCATACTTCTCGTTCTGTACTGGCATCAGAATCCTATACAACTTAATGTAAGCCTTGCAGGCATGGCAAAGAGCAATCTGAGTGTCAAAATCATTTATAATGTTGGCCCTGGGACAGCATCTGTACCTCCAATTAAACGTTTAGCAAATCCATGAATAGTTTCATCTTTTTTTAAAATAATATAAAGAAATTTCATCAACTGAGTGGTCATTCTTTTGGCTCCACCAAACTCTTTAATAAGAAGATCCTTGGCGTAAAAAATAGGAATATCAGTTTTCTTTGATCTAAGCATGATTAAATTCTAACTTTTGGAGTCTAACAAGTTCATTACCACTAAAATTTAGCGGTCTCAGATGCTTCATCCATACTAATTTCGAATATAGACAAGAAAGTGTTCAAATTCGCCTTCTTGTTGAACTTCATTAAACTAATAGAGTTAACCAAAAATCAATTTCCATGGCTGCAAGGCAGAGGAGCTTTCAGTCTCGCTTTCTGACTTTCTAGTTATGAGAGCAAGTAAGGGAACTGACATGGCGTCAATCTGTTGTATCATCAGGGTTCATGGAAGCACAATAGTCATAATGGGGGGAACAACTTCAGGTGGTTTATATGCAACCAGCCCTGCGTTGTTCTCAATTTATATTGTTCCACTAAACGGCTTCAGAAGCCTATTGACCCTGGAGGCACTTTAAAATATTCTGACGAATTATCAACTTAAATAGATATAGCATTTCAGAAAAATAGGGCATTTTACCTGAAAAGCGATTTACATATTATTAATTGTTTGGGTATCAGTCAGAAGGTATGCTTTCAAAACAATGTTTTTACTTACAAAGGACTGTACATTTGTCCGTGAGTTTTGAGGTTAATATGTAAGGAGTTTAGCTCCTGATACAGATTTGTATAAAGGTCATCAAGTCGTCATTGATGGCCTTCCATGTTCTTTACTAAGTCTTTCTCTTGATGATCAAGACCCAATATGATATCTAAAAGTAGGCCAACGTGAGCTCTCAATTCTGCTCATGATTAACAAATTTAATTGGAATACTTAATGAGGCCTCTTACCCAAAGACCTTAGCGTCAGACTTTGCATTACCTCCACCCCAAGGTAGTCCTCAGATGGTAGTCAATTGTTATTTTAATCATGAAATTCTCAGAAAAACATGTTTTGAGACCCTGTAGTGAGCACAAAATGTTAAAATTTGCGTTATGGCGTTGTATTTCAACTGCACAGGTCAAAACATTTAAACAAAAATTACTGTTTAAATACAGTAACATTGATCAAAACTTAAAAAAGTAGCTTTATTTTCACCAATAGGTTTTTATAAAAGAGAACATGAGAGCACCCCATAGTTTTGAATACTTTCAAAGGCTCACAGGCTCTCTCAAGCAGTCTTTCCAAGTAGCTCTCAAAGATTTCTCCAAAAAAATCCCTTTCAATAAAATTTTTCCTCAGATATGCTTTTTCTACAAGAGTTCTCCACTGTGATTTACTTGGTTACTAAGCAGCACTCTAAGTGGTAGACTAAAAAGTGATATCTAAATTGGGTCTGAAGCTGCATAACAAGGGATTGAGGCATTTACATAAATGTGGTTCAATACACCGAGTAAAATTAACTTATAGGCGGTTGGTCATAATAAATATATGATCGTATTATTAGTATTTTGCGCTGTCACAGGGGAAGCATAAATAGTACTCTAACATAAATTGGGAGGCGATAAAGTGATTGAGGCTATGGAGCCAATGGCCAAAAATTAAGGAATGAGAAAATGGCAGAAGGAATTTAGTGATTTTATAAATAGTAAACTAATACATTAATTCATCACATATAAAAATGTGGGACTTGCGCCAAGATAAATACTAAGGACTGACTCAAATTTGCTATCTACATATTAGAAACAAGGACATCAAATATATAAAAATAATACTACACAAATGGTTGTCAAACCAATTACAACAGGGTGGAAAGCCAGTGGATGAGTAGTTTGTAGTATTACAAGCGATCTATGTCATGGGAAGATCAGCATCCCAAGAATCCTGAGTATCAGAGGCATAGCAGAAAAGTACTACTCCAGTTTCTGGTTGACCCTTTTCTGTTTGCACGTCAGACTGTAGGAGGTATGAAGTGGAGTGAGATGGCTTGATCCTAAGATTTCTAAAAAAGTACTCCAGAAAAAAAACTTTAAAATGTGGGCCCCAATCATTCACCACTTCCAGGGGTAAAAAACACAGAAAAAACATGAATGACGAATAGGCTAGCCATCTCCTATGAGAAAATTTCTGAATGACATGAGATGAGTGATTAAAACTTTATTAAACTAATTACTTACCTCCATGATTGCATCAGACCCATTAAAACTAGGGAGTTTGACAATAAAATTAACCAATACAGAGGTCCACGGCCCTTTTGCTTTTTGCAACAGATGTATCAGGCTGTTATTATCTGACCCATCATATTTTTACCTAGGCACAAGTACACAATTCGCATTACAAGTGATAATATCCTTTGAGAAACCTGGCCCAATGAACGACCATATTACAAAATCAATGCATTTCTGTCCCCTCAGGTGATCCACTACTAAGGGTTCATATGTTTGTGGATAGCCCTGTCATGAAACTGGTAAGATACCCAACCATTTTCTGAACTAAAGCTAAATCTTTAAGAGTGTAGTGAGTTCTTTTATGAGATAAGAGTACCAGTTTATCAAGCTCTTGCCGCTCCAAGTGTGATGTTTACCCAGTTCAACACGTGGGAAACCAATGGTAGAACAAATCCTAGTCCACCACATATATTGTGGAAGATACTTTAGTTAACATCTAAGAAGGGGGAAGACCATAGTCAGTTCCAGAGACTCCTCATTGGTAGGACTTAAGGAGGGGTTGCCCCTAAGAATATCTGGAAGAACATTCAAAACACCTAACATATGAAATTTGTAATTGAAGCTACAGAGGGCATATTAGGTCTGGGACTGATGGTGTGCAATTTCTGTGGCTTCCTAAAATACATGAGGGCTTGGTAATCTTTTTGACAGCCACTTTTTGTAGTGTTCTCTGGAGGGATAACACCAAGTATGAGTGACCATGTCACTGCAGAAAGCCCTATATCATAGATTGTCATGATTCCGATGAGGAAATCTTGCAAGGAAAGTAAGCAACAGGGTGCTCAACCCCTTCATAGTCTTGTAATAACACAGCCCCCACTGCTGATTCAGAGGCATCACAGGGCACAATTAAGTACATGAATGGATCTTCATTCTTCCTAAAAGAAGATGAGACAAATACTT
>JAKSZP010011559.1:0-13232 GCA_022478985.1 Massospora cicadina | reverse complement strand
ATCAGGGTTATAGGACACCATTGAAGCATTTTCAGGGTAATAGGATTATTTTATCTTAACCCTGAGCGCATCCAAACTTGCACTATAGCATCCTTGGCAGCTTTGTTTAGCTACACAATTTCATATTTTGTGGTGCAGGTAAATTAATGGGGCAATTTGACCTTAGGTAAACCAGATGCCAGCAGGGAGGCTGATTGACGGTTGGTATTATAATGGGGAATAGCTTCAGGGGAGGAAGCTACTGCCGTGTGTAGGGTTTTTGTTGAATTTGAAGGCCAAGTCCTTTGAAGGCTACACAATTATTAGTCATAGATAGTACCAGCAGAATCTCTTTAAGGTACTTCTTCTCTAAAGCAATCTCTCAACAGAAATGGTATCATTGAGGCAATATCTGTTCACTCAAACAGGCAAGAATCTATAGTTAATGCTAAGCAATCCCTCAACAGATTTGGTGTCATCAAGGCAAATTTTTTCTAAAAAATTCAGGCAAATCTCTGCTAAGGTGCAGGCAATCTTTAGATAAACTAGGCAAAATAAATGACAAAAGATGTATTAGAATGAGTATAAGTTTAGTAAGGAATAAAAGGTACTTTAAATAGTACCAGTATAGTGTCAGTAATAAAATAAAATAAAGGAAGCGGATATTTCAGACGATGAGAGATAGGCGTGTACCACATTTGAGGATATAAGTAGATCTGGGAATGTAAGAGGTAAAGGCACAGTCCAGGTTCAGGGTTGGAGTAGATCAGGCTTCATCACTGAGAGCTGGACTGAAACAATGGTAACACAATTAAGTGGTTCCCATTATCTGTTATTTGGGAAGCCAAGATGTGGTAAATCATAATATGTGGCATGAGATGGTTAATGAGGCAATAGATGAATTAAACAATGAATACATTATCAGAACTAAAACCAGGATATATAGGAACTAAGTTTAGGCATCCTTCCCTATCTTATCGGTCAGTGGAGCCAACAATAGGTGATTTATCCCAAATCATCTAACTGTAAATTTGGCACTGTTAACTATTTGATGCTAGTTAATTAAGATTGATAATTTTGGGCCTTAACTATCATGATGGTGGAAGATAAAGTTTAGACTGACCTGCCAGCCTGGATGCAAAAACACCCAAAAGGCAAGCACAGATACCCGGGGCGCTGCTGCATGTATGACGTTTAAATGTGCTGAGAAGGATTTGACCAGCGAGCGCCAATAGGCCATGATTGTAGATAGCAACCCAGTAATAAACCAGGCTGTTGCAGCCCCAGTGTCAGGAGAGTATCTTAAACTCTCCAGTTCTCAGCGTGGTGGTGCACGGAGCACTGGACAAACGCAAGGGAACTAGTCTTAAGTGTTAAAATAAAGGTAGCCCAGAAGAGGGAGCTGGAGATAAAGTGACATATGGTGAGGGTGGTTAACATGGTCCAAGTAATTAGGGATCAAATAATCAGCAAAATTTGGCTATGGCCCAAAGGGCAGTTCATAAGTGAGCTTTATACAGGACTAACGTGCACAGGTGACCTGGTTTGGAGGGAACTTGGTCAGCCCAGTGGTGTACCTGAGGCTGTAATAATTTTAAAACAAATAAAATGGCTAATCTGATGCAAGATCTCCTTGAAGAGGTCCATGCACAGGTTCGCCCAAATCAACATAAGGAAAAAAACGTAAAACTGAATAGGGATTTATTGAAGGAGGAAGACAACCAAATGAAAAAAATTTGGTGTCAAAGAATCATATTTAAGCTGAACTGGGGAAATCATCTATTGGATAAAGTGGTACCAAAGGGTGGTTAGCCTGGCAGGGTAATTCCTGCTTCCACCCTAGTGCAGGTTTTGTTCAATTCAAGTTCAAAACCTGTACTGGCTAGAAAATTCTTAGTGTGGTATATTTTTCCCAAGGTCAACCCACCTCAAATACTTTATCTTGATAAAGTGGTACCAAGCCAAGGTGCACCAATAAGTGCACACTTCCATCTAACAGGGTGCTTTACTTCAAAATAGTCTGGACTAGAGTAATTGATTGAAGTTGAGGCTAACCCAAGTTGGAAATTTTGTAAATTGAACGGGTTTCTAACCCCCATTCACTGATTAATTGAATTGTGCCATCATTGTTTAACAGATAGCTCATCCATTTTAACGCAAGTGCTGAAACAAGGGGTTGGGCGTTATGACCTCACTTGTACCAACCTGAGCATACCTGCCTGTACCCAGCGTTAGTCCACAGTGTTCTTGAGATCAGTAAGGTCCTGAAGTCTGACCTTTTAAACCTCCTGCAATCCAGCCTTGACTTGCTGTTGGTGCCCTCAATCAAATCATGTAAACGTAACATTACCTTTCCCTCTTTTTTGGGCTCCACTCCCCCTCCAGGGGCATTTGCCAAGGAAAAGTTTTTGTGGCAGGGGCCAACTTCATGGCAGCAACAGCTTTCTTGGACTTGAATCCTGTGGCCTCAGGGAAACGCTCTTGGAATGTTACAATTAGATCTTGGGCATGTGCGCAGTCACACACTGGGACCCAACTATTCTCCGCTGTGTCAAATCCCTTCCAGGATACAAGATACTCTAGTCTTCAATTTTACCTGATGAGGGGCTACAATCTCCTCCACTTCCCGCTCTGGCACCCCATCCATGAGATAAGCCTCAGGAGTCTCCAGTGGGAGGCCCTCAAACAACGTAAGCTTACTTTCATAGAAGACAGCAAAGATCTGGAGCAATGAAGGAAGATCCAACTGGTACGAGGCGTGGCCCACCTTTCTGACAATGCAATAAGGTCCAATACTCTTAGGTCCTAGTTTTTTACATGGTTGCTATATTGGGATGTTTTTAGCATCCAGCATCACAAAATCTCCTTTCTTGTATTCTGGTCTAACCTATCTCTTACCATCAGCGTTCTCCTTGTAAGCCTGTATGGCTGCATCTAAATTCGTTCTTACCCCCTGGTGTACTTTCTTAATCATTTTTGCAAAATCCACCACCGCTTTCACCTTGGATCCACAACTGGGCGCCATATTAAAGGCGGGATTTAAGTCATAGTTGGCAAAGTAGGAGGAACAACCAATTGATGAATGTTGAGCGTTGTTATAACTTAATTGGTCCATGGGGAGATGGGAAACCCAATCTGAATGATCTGCAGCAGTGTAACACCGCAAGAACTGTTTGAGGCACTAATTCACTCGTTCAGTCTGCCCATCTGATTGAGGGGTGATAGGCAGTTGAACAGCAGGGGCGAATGTGAAGAGTCTTACACAACTCTTCCCAAAAGATGGAGGTAAACTGGGGTCCCCAATCGCTAATTATTTCTTGAGTGACCCCATGAAGAGTGAACACATGATTAACATAGAGCCTAACCATCTCTGACATGGTGACTGTGGTTCTACAGGTAATAAAGGAGGCAAACTTTGTAAAATGGTCTACTATCACCTAATGGCATTGTAACCATCAGATGCAGGCAATTTCACAATAAAATCAACTGTTAGAGAAGTCCAAGGCCCTTCAGCCTTTTGAACTGGTACCAACAGCCCCACAAGAGGCTAGCAATTCAGTTTCATTTGTTTGCAGACAAGGCAATCTTTACAATACCTGCCCACCTGTGTGGCTAACCTTTTCAATTGTAAGTTTGGCGAATTAGCTCTATAGTCTTCGCCTTTCCAGGATGACCAAAGGTGATTCCATCATGATGGTACTGGATGATTTCCGGGTGAAGTGGTCCAGCGAGAACCCATAAGCGCCCCTGAAACCACACCATCTCATCATTCACGTTGTAATCTCTGGTTATTTACTATTGAAATAATGTTCTCTTAGCAAGGACCATAGCATATTCAGCTGACAAAGGCTGGGAAAGGACTACCTTTCTGAACATACCATGTTCCTCCGCACTTTCCAGAAGAGTGAGTGCTGGCCAGTTGGCCAAGGGAGTGGGAAGCTGAGATACAATCTTACCCGGTGGAATCATTAAGTGGGTATTATGCACCTCCTTAGGATCTGGAGCTAATTAAAGGTTGTGGCTCAAAGCATCCGCCAAACCATTCTCCTTGCCCTTGGTAAACTCATAAGAAAATACAAATCAGGCTATGTTCTCATTTCAGCGGGTTTGCCATGGGGTTAAGACATGAGGTGCGCAGTAGTACAGTAAGGCATGATGATCTGTACGTAAGTGGAAGGTTTGGGATGAGTGCCATGGTTGAATGACTTGATAGTAGGCACTGACCCCAAGGATAAGGCTGGGCGGCAGGAGGCCCAGAAGGTGAAACTTCAGGCCCTCCCTGACCTCAAGCACACCTTAGACCAACGATGGGTACAAGCTAAATATGCCCAGGTTGTAACTAGTGAGGTGCAAAACGCCTAGCCCCTTGTATTGGCCCAGACATTAAAACGGATGAGCTATCTACCTAATGAAGATGGTTCAATTCAGTTGATTGGGAACGGGGGTTTGAAACCCATTCCAGTTATAAAATTATGCATTTGGGTAGAGTACAACTTCAATCAATTACTCAAGTGAAGACAATTTTGGTGTATTCTACTAATTTGGACAGAAGCGTTTGCATATTGGAGTGTCAAGAATTGTGCCCGCTTCCACAGACCCAGAATTACCCTGATGAAGTTTAAATATGGTTTTTGTGACCAACATTTCTTGTTGGTTGACTTTTCACTAATAAATTTCCCGTTTTATTTACGTTTTATTTATGGTTCCTTTGGCGAACCTGGGTGCAGACCTCTTCGAGGAGGTCTCCGACTACGTTGGCTACTACATACTGTCACAAATAACAAAAGTTTTAGGTGCACCTTTGGGCCGCTCAGGTCACTTCCAGATCGAGGCACAAAAGCCTCCTAGCGCCGATTTAATTTTATTATGGACTCCCCTTTGGTGTCCACAAAAGTTTTAATGTTTCTTGCTTACCTGATATTGTATACAGCGCTCTACACCCTTGCCTTGGGTCCCTTCTGTACTGGCACCATTTTTGGTGCCTTGTTTCCCATTCATTTGACAGCTAGTTCCCTAGCAGTGTGGGTTTTCATCCCACACCACCTTGCTGGGAACGAGAGAGTTACAGACACTCTCTTGAAATTAGTTGACCAACCAATTTATTATACGTGAATCAGAATTATCCATGTGGGAATTTCTTTATGCATAAACTGGGTGTGCTGGCCATTTGTCACAGTCATGATGGTGCTCACCACAGTTTTCTCATTTGGTTTTGTTTTGGTGTGTCTTGGCGTTATTCTTGCAACTACCAACTGGGAAGTGTTCACCCTTCCTGCTTGTACCTGGTGGTCTCAGACTTTTTGTGATCCTGTTGTCATGATTCCCCATCTTTCTCCCGAGATTTACTCAAATATCAACAGGCCTTGGCTACCCTTGAGCTGAAAATTTCTTTAGAAAATATCAATTTATCTGGTTCCCATCTGCTTTTGTGGGGAGTAGATTTGTTGTATCAGCTGTCTCCAGAAATGGCTGACTGTGTTTTTGCCATTTTCTGCATACATCTGCTCTTGTGGCAATCAGTGGAGGGCTTGGAGCATGTCTTGGAGCAACATCGTCCTGATAGAGAATCCATTCATCCCTTCTATGAGTTCTTTTCACTGCGTCAATCTGGTCAGCTGGTGAAATTATATTTGAATGAATTTTATAAAAAGCCCAGGCCTTACTATTTCCCAATGTCATTAAAACGTTGTTTCTCTGATCTACCTTGTGCCCTCTCCATGTGAAACTCCCCAATTTGGCAGTCGCCCCCCAACTTTGATCATCTGATTGAAGCCCTTTAAGGTGGTTTCCCCACCCCAACCCAGAAGGGGCAAGGTAATTTGGCCGTCATGGTTTCACCTGGATTGGCATCTATAAATATGGGAACCAAAATGTCATGCGCATCTCTCACAATGATGGAATCTTATCCTTCTAAGCTTTCAAATTCCGTGAAATTTGAAGCCAAACAGGGGTCTAGCCCTGAGTATAAATTAAAGGTTTCAGATGATTCTGCTGAGATGATATCACCTGCAGCTGCCCCTATAAATACTGCATCCACGACTAGTGATATTTCCTTTAATCGTGAGGAGCTCCCCACTGATTTCCTCCCCATTTTGGTGGAAATTGAGGGTCCAGGGGAGTCCAGACCCAAAATTAACCAAAAAAGGAACAATAATAATGAGTTTCCTTTGTACTGCATTTCCTTGGTGCAAGACGACGCATCTGTTATGGGCTTGGGGGTGATGGCCCTGGATAACAATGCACACCAAACCCTTGGAGCAGGTGTGGGGTCACTGGAGCCTGAAAACGTGTTTTATAATGTGAACAATATGTCAAAAAAATGAGGCATTTATTAGCTCTTATGGCCTGGATGAGGACCCTATTCCTGTATATCTGATTACCCCTGAGAACCCTCATTTGACCCCTACCATGATCTGTAGCACTCAGGAAGTGGAAAAAGAACTTCGTTTCAAATATGATAAATTATATACACCTGCAGAAGGTGTGGTGGGATATGTGGCCTCAATAGTAAGAGTGGCCAACTATCCCTTCCCCTTCTATGATTCCAAAACATACACTGAAGGCTTGATTAAGCCAGAGGAAGAATTTTCAGGTGAGATGGTGGCGTTTTATGCTTTGAATAAATCCCACTTTGGATACTTTTTGTTGATCGCTACCCTTGTGTCCCCTTTGGGGAAATTCAGCACAACTATTTTAGTAGATACCGGTGGCTCTGAAAATTTTATTGACCAAGACCTTTCTGACTACATTGAGTTGAGTTACTCGCCAGGTGGTATGGTTAGAGGCGGGGCTTCTCAAGGTATCCTCACGCTGAAAATCATGGAGTCAGTGGATTACCAAGTGGGCACCTATCTCCTGTCTGACCACTTTCAAGCTATCAAAAACCTCTTGTTCCCCATTATTTTGGGTGTAGAGTGGTGGAGAAAGTTTGACGTCAGGACTAATTTGAAATAAAACACCCTATCCTTGTCCTTGATAAACGGTCACAAGTTGATTGTCTTTTGGCTGATGCCCACTTTCAGGGCAAATTGCCCCATTGGCCCAATATTCACACTTTTAATCTTGCCCCTTTGCTACAGCCCTCTGTGGAGGTTCCCTTACCTTCCCGTTTTTAGGGGTTGGAATCTTCATTTGATGCAGCTTCAGCTAATGTACTACCTGATCATTCTGAGTTTGATTGTGAGTTTAAGCTCACTGTGGATCTAGTGCATATCTCTTCCCCTATTACCCAGTGACTGTCCAGGAGGAAGAGGCTTTAGATGTGTGGGTGAAGGAGCAATTAGACAAAGGCGCGATTTTTCAGCGTACCTCTCCAATTTTCTACCTGCTTCTCTTTGTGGAGAAGGCTGATGAAACTTTACGCCCTTGTGTAAATTTTGGGAACCTAAACAATGTTACTGTACCAGAGCTTCATCCCATCCCTTTGGACTCACAGATTGCACATTATGTAGAGAAGGTCAAAGTCTTCTCCAAACTGGATTGCCTTAATACGTTTAATCAGATCTGGATAAAGAAAGGACAGGAGTGGTTAACCACATTCCGCACCAGAAAAAGAATTTTCCAGTTTCAGTTCATGCCCTTTGGGCTTAAGAATGCCCCTGCCATCTTTCAACGCCGCATTGATGCTGCGTTGGGGGACTTGTTGGGGGTATGCGCGGTTGCCTACATGGACGATATCCTAGTGTTTTCCCCTGATCATGAGTCACATGCAGTACACCTTCGGCAAGTGGTAGAGAGGTTAAGGGCAGCCCATCTTAAGCTAAAGATCAGCAAATGTGAATTCTTCAAGTCCCAGGTCACTTTACTGGCCAACGTCAAGTTTGACCAAGGAAATATGATAACTACAGACAAGGAGAAGGCGATTCGTGAGTGGCCTACCCCCACTTCAGTAAAGGATTTGAGGAGTTTTTTGGGGACGTGTACATTCCTCAAGAAGTTCACATCAAACATTTCCGAGGTGGCAGCGCCCTTATATAGGGCTAGTGGTGCAAAGGTGTTCCAGTGGTCCCCCGGTTTGGAGGACTCTTTCAAAGCAGTGAAGTGCACCCTGTTGTCCACTTCCATCCTTCACCAAGTCAACCATGCAAAGGAGTTCATTGTATCTACTGATGCTTCATACTTCTCCATAGCGGCTGCTTTGTTATAAGTAGGCGAAGATGGGACTGAGCATCCAGTGGGATATTTTTCTAGGAAAATGTCTCTGCCTGAATTGAATTATGCCATTTATGACAATAAGTTACTGGCAGTTGTGGAGGCGCTGACTTATTGGCGTCACCACTTGCATGGCTCCTCCCAACCTTTCTGTGTACGTACAGATCACCGTGCCTTGCTGTACTACCGCGCTCCATATGTCCTAACCCCATGGCAGACCCATTGGAATGAGACCCTTGCCCAATTTGCATTTTCTTACGAGTTCACCAAGGGCAAGGAGAATGGTTTGACAGATGCTTTGAGCCGCAATCCTGCATTAGCTCCCAATCCAAAGGATTTAAAAGTTCATAACACCCAGCTGATGGTTCCACCAGGTAAGATTTTGTCTCAAATTTTAAAACCCATGACCAACACGCCTGCGCTTGCACCTCTGGAAAATGCAGAGGAATACAGTAATTTCAGAAATGTAGTCCTTTCCTCAGACATTATCAGCCAAATATACAAAGTTACTTGCTAAAAGAGAACTGAATCAGGAGGATTTAAACAGTTGTTATCACATAAAGGATGAGATGGTGTGGTTTCAGGGGCGACTGTGGGTTCCTGCTGGACCACTGCGCCTGGAAATCATCCAGGACCATCATGATGGGATCACCATTGGTCATCCTGGAAAAGAAAAGACCTTGGAGTTAATATGACGCATCTACAATTGGAAGGGCTTGTCTGCTCAGGTGGGACGGTATTAGTAAGAGTGCCTGATCTGCAATCAAATGAAACCCAATTATCAACCGTTAGTGGGCTCGTTGGTACCAGTTAAAAGGCAGAAGGTCCCTGGACCTCCCTATCAGTGGATTTCATTGTGGAATTACCTGTTTCTAATGGTTATGATGCCATCATGGTGGTGGTGGACCGCCTTATGAAGTTCGCCCATTTTATTCCTTGCAGAATGACAATAATCTCAGCTGAGATGGCTAGGCTCTTTGTCACTCATGTGTTTGCACTTAATGGGGTTCCCCAAGAAATTATTAATGACCGAGGACCCCAGTTTACCTCAGTCTTTTGGAAAGAGTTGTGTAAGACTCTTCAGATTCGCCCCGGCCATTCAACTGCCTATCACCCCCAATTAGGTGGGCAGACTGAACGAGTGAACCAGTGCTTGGAACAGTTTCTGCGGTGTTACACTGCTGTGTATCATTCAGATTGGGTTTCTCACCTTCCCATGGCCCAATTTAGCTATAACAACACTTTGCATTCTTTGATCAGTTGATCCCCCTTTTTCGCCAACCATGGCTTTAACCCCGCCTTTAACATGGACTCCAGCCATGGATTAAAGTCAAAGAGGTGGTGGACTTTGCTAAGACTATCAAGTAGGTCCACCAGGGGGTTTCTACGAGTTTGGAGGCGGCAATGCAAGTATATAAGAAGAATGCTGATGGTAAGCAACGAGTGGGTCCAGCGTACAAGGAAGGGGATCTCGTGATGCTTGATGCTCATAACATCCCTATCAAGAAGCCATACAAAAAGCTGGGACCAAAGAGGATTGGTCCTTACCTCATTGTTAGAAAGGTGGGCCATGCCTCATACCAGTTGGATTTTCCTTCATCCTTTCAGATCTTCTCTGTCTTTCATGAGAGCAAATTGATGTTGTTTGAGGGTCCCCCACCTGAGACTCCTGAGGCTTATTTCGTGGGTGGGACGCCAGAGTGGGAAGTGAAAATAGTAGCCTCCCGCCGTGTTAAAAAAGGCTTGAGTACCTGTTATCCTGGAAGGGTTTTGACGCTGCAGAGAACAGTTGGGTGCCAGCACATGACTGTGTGCATGACCAAGACCTGAACAAAGCATTCCATAATTGTTTTCCTGAGGCTGTAGTATCAAAGTCCAGGCCAGCCGTTGCTGCTATGATGTTGTCTCCCGCACATAAAAACTTCTTAGCGAACGCCCCTGGAGGGGTGTGGAGCCCAAGAAGGAGGAGAGGGTAATGTCATGGTTGAATGACTAGATAGTAGGCACTGACCCCAAGGATAAGGCTGGGCGGCAGGAGGCCCAGAAGGTGAAACTTCAGGCCCTCCCTGACCTCAAGCACACCTTAGACCAACGATTGGTACAAGCTAAATATGCCCAGGTTGGTACTAGTGAGGTGAAAAACGCCCAGACCCTTGTATTGGCCCTGGCGTTAAAACGGACAAGATATCTACTTAACAAATATGGTTCAATTCGGTTGATTGGGGAATGGGGTTTGAAACCTGTTCCAGTTATGAAATTATGCGTTTGGGTAGAGTAAAACTTCAACTGATTACTCAAGTGAAGACGATTTTGGTGTATTCTACCGATTTGGGCAGAAGCATTTGCCTATTGGAGCGTCAAGGCTTGTGCCTGCTTCTGCAGACCCAGAATTACCCTGATGAAGTTTAAATATGGTTTTTGTGACCAACATTTCTTGTTGGTTGACTTTTCACTAATAAATTTCCCGTTTTATTTACATTTTATTTATGGTTCCTTTGGCGAACCTGGGTGCAGACCTCTTCAAGGAGGTCTCCAACTATGTTGGCCACTACATACTGTCACAAATAACAAAAGTTTCAGGTGCACCTTTGGGCCGCTCAGGCCCCCTCCAGATCGAGGCACCCAAGCCTCCTAGCACCGATTTACCTTTGATTATGGACTCCCCTTGGTGTCCACACAAGTTTTGTTGTTTCTTACTTACCTGATATTGTATACTGCGCTCTACACCCTTGCCTTGGGTCCCTTCTGTACTGGCACCATTTTTGGTGCCTTGTTTCCCATTCTTTTGACGGCTAGTTCCCTAGAAGTGTGAGTTTGCATCCCACACAACATTGGTGGGAATGAGAGAGTTACAGAAACTCTCTTGACAATGAGCTATGAAAGTGATTACGCCAATAGGTTGCGCTTCAACAACTTCTAATAACTCTTTATCATATACAGCGTAGTTTAACTCTGGTAGAAACATCTTCCTGGAAAAATATCCAACGGATGCTTTATTCCATCTTCACCTACTTGTAATAAGGAACCGCTATGGCGAAGTTGGAGGCATCAGAAGCAACAATGAACTCTTTATTAGGGGTTGACATGGTGAAAATGGACGTGGAAAGCAAATTACACTTTACCACTTGAAAGGCATCCTGAAAAGTTGAGGACCACTGGAGCACTTTTGCCCCACTCGCCTGTACAAAGGTGCCGCAACTTCAGAAAGATTCAGTGTGAATTTTTCAAGGAACGTACATGTCATCAAAAAAATCCTCAATTCCTTTACCAAAGTGGGGTGGGCCACTCATATCGGCTTTTCATTGTATGGAGTTATTATGTGCCCTTGGTCAAACATGACGTTGCCCAGGAAAATGACCTGGGACTTAAAAAATTCACACATACGTATTTTTAATGTGAGGTCAGCTGCCCTCAAACGCTCCACCACCTGCCAAAGGTGTACTTAATGGGACTCATTGTCAGGGGAAAACACCAAAATATCATCCATGTAAGCTACCGCGCATACCCCAGCAGGTCCCCTAAAGCCGCATCTATACGGCGTTGAAAGATAGCAGGGGCATCCTTAAGCCCAAAGGGCATAACCTGAAATTGAAAAATCCCTTTTCAGGTACGGAATGCAGTCAGACACTCCTGGCCCTTCTTGATATGGATCAGATTAAACGTGTTTAAACAATACAACTTGGAGAAGAATCTCGCCTTCTCCACATAGTGAGCAATCTGTGAGTCCAGTGGTATGGGATGCAAGTCTGGTATTGTGACATTGTTGAGATACCCATAATCTACACATGGGAGTAAGGTACCATTGGCCTTCTCCACAAAGAGAAATGGGGAACATACAGGGGAGGTTCTCAGAAAAATCGACCTTTGGCTAACTGCTCCTTAACCCACACATCTAAGGCCGCTTCCTTCCATACCATCAACAGATAGTTGGGGAAGATGTATGCACCAGATCAACGGTGAGCTTAACTTGCAATCAAACTCTGAGTGGGCTGGTAGTACATTGGCTGAAGCCACACCAAACGAAGATTCCAACCACTCCAAACAGGAATATTAGGGAACCTCCAAAGAGGGCTTCAGCAATGGAGCAAGACTGAGTGTGTGGATATTGGGCCAGTGGGGCAAATCGCCCTGAAAGTTTGCTTCCGCCAAATGAAAAATCAACTTAAGACCATTCTTCAAAGTTAAGGATAGGGTATTGTCTTTCAAGTTGGTTCTGACGTCAAACTTTCTACACCACTCTACACCCAAAATGATAGGGTATATAAGGTTTTGATAGCTTGGAAGTGGTCAGAAAAATGATATTTGCCAACTTGATAATCCACTAACACCATAATTTTCAGCGTGGGAATACCTTGGAAAGCCCTTCCTCTAACCATACCACCTGGCGAGTAACTCAACTCAAAGTAGTCAGGTAGGTGTTGGTCAATAAAATTCTCAGAGGCTCCAGTATCCACCAAAATAGTAGTGCTGATTTTTCCTAAAGGGGATGAAAGGGTAGCAGCAAATAAAAAATATTCCAAATGATCCTTATTTATAGCAGAATACGCCAACAATTCACCACCAAAATCTTCTTCAGGGTCTAGCATACCCCCAGGGTACGTTTTTTCATAATAGATTGGAGAGGAATATTTGGCCACTCTTACTACTGAGGTCACATATCCCATCATATCTTCAGCAACTGCATAAAAGTTTTTATATTGTAATTGTAACTCCTTCTCCACCTCCTGTGTTCCGCGGATCATTGTGGTGGTCAAGTGTGTGCTCTCTAGGTGATTTGATACACTGAAATGAGGTCCATATCTGAGCCATAAGAGAATAAATATGGCTCAGTTGTATATATGGAAACGTCATAATAAAACGCGTTTTGGTCTGCAAATGACCAAATGCCCATTTTGGTGATGGGTTGCATGATGTTATCCAAGGCCATCACCACCAGGCCCTCCGTTGAAAATACCGCCTGCACCATCCAAACGTGGTGCCAAAAAGTCCAGTTTCTTTGAGTTTTTTAATTTTGGTGTAAAGTTGGGGAATCACAACTCTCAGATTGCAAAGCAACCATATCTACCAGGTATGGGAAGAGGGTGGGTACTTTCCAGTCAGAG
>JAKSZP010011558.1:0-13272 GCA_022478985.1 Massospora cicadina | reverse complement strand
AGGATATTAATTGTTAGTCCTGTATTGACGATTACTTGTTCTTCAGATGGTATAGTGATAGTCTGATTTGATCAAAGTGGAATGTCATTTGACTCATCAATCTGAGTGGGAAGTTGTCGTATTTTTGACCAAGCTTTGGAATACTCAATTGGTATGACTCCATCTTTGTAAGACAGATTTATGAATAGTCTGGGTTTCTTTTTCTCAACTGCCTTATCATGGTTATAGTAAAGTGGAATAGTCTGGCCAAGAATGATGAGAGTATTGTCCTTATGATTGGTAACAACTTCATATCTTCTTAGGAAATCAGTTCTAATTAGGATATCATAGTTTGTATTTGGCAACACTATGGCAGGTGCTGTTACTACAATGGATCAAAATCTGAGTGGTAGGGTACTGTAGGCGCTCAGCGATTTAGTTGTATGTGCTCCAGCGGTTCCATATTCCTGACAGTGGGCAACATCGGGTGAAATTTTCAGTTTTTTAACCAACTTTGTACTGACTATATTGATACAAGAGCCACTATCAACAATGGCCCAAACTTGCACCTTGTTCACCGCTATGTCCACATAAGTACATTCAGATAAGTTTTCAGAGGTATTTATTGTGTGGATGCTGTGACCGTTGCCCAATTCCAGGTGTTCTTTCAGGCTTGAGAATATATGTGGAAAATTATCTGCTAAGGTTTTCATGGGAATAGTTACTTGAACGTTGTTAAGATTAGGTAGATCGTATGAACATCTAGGTTGCAGGTCCAAACCCTGATCAATAATTTGCTTCACATAAGGCTTTGATACAATTGCTCGAGCTTCTTTAGTTATTTTCAAGTGTTTAGTTGCTTTTGCGGTGGTGTCATGAAAATGGAAGAAGAAGTTTAAACCAGCCCTCCAGTTGGGATGCATAAGCACCCAAAAAGCAAGCCAGAATGACAGAGGCATTGCTGCACATATGATTTTGTATGGAGCCGGGCATTGGGAAATGACAAATCATTGGTGCAGGGTGATAGTGAATAAAACCCAATAACAAACCAAATGGAGACCGTCCCAGACACTGGGGGTCTTGCTGCAGATGGTGGTACCACTTGTATGGTTTCTACAAGGTCACTAATAGGCGGGGTTAATTCAACTGGGGAAACAAGGGGGCAGATCCTTGCTTGGAGATGGTGGATGTAAGGCCACAGGATCCCAGTATTTTGTTGGCGAAAGTTTGTAATGACAGGGTTGAATTGCCAGAAGTTTAGCTCGCTGAATCCAGTTTACAACGGTAGGGGCCATAGTGACCATCAATACTGGTAGAGCCCATCTGGTATAAGGACTGACGGGCCACCACAGAAAAGCCATTGGGAATGCGGCCAGAAGGATAACAATAAAATCAAAATTTATAATTTTTGAGTCAAAATTTTATTGTAAAAGAAAGTGAAGAAAATTGACCAATAATTTTCTCAGTGCAATGCAACTGATTAATTAGTGGTCGATTGATGTGGGGACAAGCTGGGATTGAGACCCTCAATTTCAACCTAACCGGCGAATTATTCAGAAATAGGGAAGATAAGTTCACTTGGAACTGACATTAAAGTATTCAGCGGAAGGCTGAGTTGCTGTCAGTTAGACCTTGAACGCCCAAACCAAGGCTTGACTGCATTTCCAACAGTTGGCGTGATGGCGTTTGGCCCAATGAGCAGCGGGAATCCCCCAGGGCCACCCCATGTAGGGGCAGTCCCAATTGGTTGGGAATGGGTTTGGGATGCCCAACCCTCCCATGCCCGGTCACTGGCCGTTTGTTTGGTCAAAAGTGTTGCATTGGTGGCAATGCCCAATTTTCTGGAAGGGAGCTTTGAACCCTCATCAATGGTGTCCAATGCTACTACCTGTATGTTGGGGATCATCCCCAACGATTTTGAAAGGGGTTAATTTTAACAATTGCGGAGTTGGCTGAATTGAAACTGTCACAATTCCAGATAATGAATCAGTCTTCATCCCTTTTTGACTATGTGGAATCTGATCATTGGGCTTGTTACCACTCAATTTTGGACTAATTTACTTTCAGTGATCTTGGCACAAATTTTCCTGATTAAATGTACTAGTTCTGCTGAGGTGAGTGTGGGCATTGGGGGAGGAATTTGAAGAGGGAGGGCTGTTACCCAGCGCTTGTCTACCATGTGGGCAAGGTCGCCCTGGGTAACATGGGTACAGCCACCCTCTTCAGTACTTCTTACTTGGAAATGGGAAAAGAGCCCGATCAACACACAGGGGATGTTCCCCAGGACTTACATTACCCTTTCCTTTTTCCAAAGGAAGGGCACCACCACCGGGAATCTGCATGAGGGCCACATTCTTGTGCGCCTTGGGTAACTTGATTGTCATTAAAGTCACAATTTTTTTGGGGGGGCGGGAAGCTTCAGGGTGGGATTTGTGAAATTCTTCAACCAGTTCCATGCAGTTGGTGCAATTGCGAGCCTTAACCCAACTGTTCTTGTAAGCCAGATACCCTTTCTAAGCCATGAGATATTGAATGGACTGGCAGGACTTACGGGATGCCAGGATATTCTCTACTTCAGCATCTTCCACGTTTTTGATAATGATCAGCTCAGGATCCGTGGAAACTGTGCCTTTAAAGGGTGACAGCTGGGAAAGTGGAAGATGTGGTGCTATTTCCAGTGAGCTGGAAGCTTTAACCAGAACTCACCATTGTCCAAGACTTCCTCTACCAAATGGGGACCCAACGCTTATTTGAAAACTTATGGGAGGGGACTTGCATTCACAAATGATGTGTATTGAGCATAACAATGGAGCCCACCATTATGTCATGACCTGGAAGTCACTTACAATCCGTGAACTGCTTGTAGTTTTCAATAGCTTTGGTGAGGTGTTCCCACACTAAGTATTGAGTAGCCCTAATATGTTCAGCATGATCTGCGGCAGCTTGGACCTCAGCCGCAATCAGGATCTGACCAAAAAGGAAGGATTATAACCCAACATCGCTTCAAAGGGAGATAATCCTATGGAAGCGTGAGTCCCATTGTTATAAGCGAATTGAGCAAGTAGAAGGTCGTTGGCCCAGGTGTCCTGTGTGACTGCAGCATAACAACGCAGGTACTGTTCTAGGACTTGGTTGACTTTCTCGGTCTGTCTGTTGGACTGGGGATGATACGCCGTGGAGCAACAGGGGGAGATTTTTAGAATAGATAAGAGTTTGCTCCAGAACCACGCCATGAACTGTGAGCCACAGTCACTGATGATCTCCTGTTGGAGGCTAAACATTGAGAACACATGGCGTACAAAGAGGCGAGCGGTTTCTTCTGACATAATCGTTGAAGTATAAAAAATAAAAAGGGAAAATTTAGTGAAATGATACACCACCACCATCATGGCCGTGAACTTATCAGAGCAGGGGAGTTTGATGATAAAATCCATGTACACCAATGTCCATGGACCATCCGCCTGCTGTAAGGGGTGTAGAAGCCCATTTCTATCAGAGCAATCCAACTTATCCCGAGCACAAGTAACATAATTGGCGATCCAGGCCAGAACCTCCTTGGTTAAACCCGCCCAATTGTAGGTCCACTTGATCAAGTTGATGCATTTCTTATTTCCTGGATGGCTAACTGTGGGGGGATCTCGATGTGTGCGAAATACCTCGGTTCTGAAGGGAGGGGGAATCCAAATTCGTGACTGAAAAAAATGAGGCCCTCCTCCAAGGAGTATAGAGAGTATTTATGGTTTTGGTGGGACAATTGCTCAAACAACTCCACACCCTTAGTGCAGGCCATCTGACTGACTAAGACCTGAGCAACTAGTGGGTCGTCAGAAGCCAGAGCGACAGAAGAGAGATTACAGGGGGAACAATTGACAGGAATTGAGTGGCAGGAATCATGGTAACGAGGTCCTTTTCCTCTGGGTCCAAGGAACAGCGGGCGGGGCTACAGCTGAGAAAATGGGAAGTATGTTAAGTGCACATTTCATGAATTTGTTTTTTGAAACTGCACAAGTCCCAATAGGTTCATGCTTGCCGGTGTGCCAATTTTTGGGGTTGATGAAAATATAAGAGAGCCTGGTGATCCATGCAGACCGTTAACTCATGTTGAGCACCCTGTAACTGATACCTCCAATGAGTTAATGCCCATGCTACAGCTGCCAACTCCTTGTTGTAGATGGCCCAAGACTGCTCTGTAGAGGTAACCTTTTGGGAAAAATAGGCAACCGGATATTCCAAGCCATTGTGCTCTTGGCTTAACACTGCTCCCACTGTCACTGAGGAAGCATTGTATGCAATGATATAAGGCTTGGCAGGATCTGCATATTTTTTTGACAGAAGAAAATAAAAACACCTCTTTGATCGATTTTGAACACCTGCTGGCATTTGGGCATCCAGCAAAATGGTACGTTCTTGCCTTTGAGGGGGTGGAGCAGGGCAGCTAGCTGAGAAAGAGCTGGGGAAAATTTTTTTAAGAAAATGATGTTTCCCAAGAAACTCTGTAATTGATTCTGGGTTGTCATTGTTGGCCATTATTGGATAGCATCCAGGTTTTAGGAGGAATCTCGTAACCCTCTTTAAGGATGAGGTTCCCAAGAAAGGTAACTTCCTCCTTATAGAGCTTGCATTTGGAAGGCTTAACAAACAAGCCTGCATTATGCAAGGTGGCCACGACCAATTCCAAGTCAATAGCATGTTGTTTGGGAGTCAGGGAGTGAACCATAATGTCATCAATATATGCGACCATGCAAGTAAACTGGAGGTCACCCAGTACACTGTCAATCATATGTTAAAACGTAGCGGGAGCTTTCTTCAGCCCAAAGTACATTATGTGGAATTCGAAAATACCTCTTTTTGTCCAGATCGCTGTTAACTATTCTTGCCCTTTCATTACCTGAATCTGGTTAAAGGCGTTGACGAGATCCAGCTTGGATAACACATGAGATTTGGTGATTGCTTAGCTTATTGTCTGCTCCAAAGGCAGGGGGTAGGTATTGTGGAAAGTTATTTTGTTTAGATGACCATAATCTATGCAGGGATAAAAGGAACCACTGGCTTTTTTAACAAAGATGATATGAAGCGACTGGCAATGTCTCCTTAAACAACCACCCTTTTTCAGCATATTGTCTAACCAAGTGTTAAGCGCAACCTCCTCCTCCACTGTATGGGGGTACAACGGACAGTTAATATTCACCAACTCTAATGTAATATGAAATCCCAAGTCAAATTTAGTGTGAGGAGGCAGACAATCCGCTTTTTCAGTTTTAAAGATACTTCAATAGCACATTAAACTTTCTGGAAAATCATCCAATATGCCCTCAGGAGAGACGAGGGAAGTGTCAAGAGAGTGTCTGTAACTCTCTCGTTCCCAGCAAGGTGATGTGGGATGCAAACCCACATTGCTAAGGAACTAGCCATTAATAAAAGGGTAAGAAGACACCTCAAACGGTGTCTGTGCCAATGGTATCCCAGGCAAGGGTGTAGAACGCAAAATATAAGATCAGGTATGTTAGGAACATAACAGCTTGAGTGGACCCCAGAGAGGGGTCCATAATCAAGTGTAGTTTGGCATCCAGGAGCTTGGGTGCCTCGATTTGGAGGGGACCTGGGTGGCCCAAGGGAGCACCTGGTATTTTTGTGTATTGCGATAGAAGGTAGTGGCCCACATAGTTGGAGACCTCCACGAAGAGGTCCGCCACCAAGTTAGCCCAAGGAACCATAAGTTAAACGTAAAAACTGGATATTTTATTTAAAGTAAGTCGACCAACAAGAAATGTTGGTCACAAAAATGTCTTTAAAATGTGCTGGGGAAATTTGGGTTCTGCGGAAATGTGCCCAAGCCTTGACGCTCCAATAAACAGACGCTTCCATCCATTTTGGTAAAAACACCAAAAGTGCCTTCACTCGAGTAATCAATTGAAGCCTTATTTTACCTGAAGTCAAAATTTCATAGCTGGAGCGGGACTCAAACCCTTGCTCTCCAACCAAGTGAATCGAACCATCTTCATTTAAAACATAATTTTTCTGTTTCAAAGCCTGGGCCGAGATAAGAGCTTGGGCGTTTTGCACCCCATTAGTATCAATATGGGCATGCTTGGCTTGCACCCAGCGTTGATCTAAGGTGTGCTTTAGGTCAGGGAGAGCCTGAAGCTTCATCTTCTGGTCCTCCTGTCGCCCAGCCTTATCCCTAGCATCAGTGCCTACTATTATGTCATCCAACCATGACATTACCCTCTCCTCCTTCTTGGGATCCACCCCCCCCTCCAGGGGCATTTACTAAGGAGAAGTTCTTATGTGCTGGCGGCAACTTCATAGCAGCAACGGCTGGCTTTGGCTGGGAACCTGCAGCCTCAGGGAAATAATTATGAAATGATTTGATTAGGTTTTGGGCATGTACACAATCCCGTGCTGGCACCCAGCTGTTCTCTGCTGCGTCAAACCCTTTCCAAGATACCAAGTACTCAAGGCGTCACTTAACTCGGCGGGAGGCTACTATTTCCTCCACTTCCCATTCTGGTGCCCCATCCACAAGACAAGCCTCAGGGGTCACAGGAGGAGGGCCCTCAAACAAGGTCAACTTGCTTTCATGAAAGATGGAGAGGATTCAAAATGCAGAGGGAAGATCCAACTGGTATGAGGCATGTCCCACCTTTCTAACTACCCGGTAAGGACCAATCCTCTTTGGACCCAGTTTTTTGCATGGCTGCTTGATAGGGATGTTGCGAGCATCAAGCATCACGAGATCCCCTTCCTTGTATGCTGGACCCACTCGGCACTTTCCATCAACATTCTCCTTATAAACCAGCATAGCCGCCTCCAAACTTGTGGACACCCCTTGATGGACCTTCTTGAGAGTCTTAACAAAGTCCATCACCGCTTCCACTTTGGAACCACAGCTAGGCTCCATGTTAAACGCAGGGTTAAAGCCGTGGTTAGCAAAAAAAGGTGAACAACCAGTTGATGAATGCAAAGTGTTGTTGTAACTAAACTGGGCCACAAGAAGGTGAGGAACCCAATCTGAATGGTCTGAGGTGGTGTAACAACGCAGAAATTGTTTTAAGCACTGATTCACTCGCTCAGTCTGCCCATCTGACTAGGGTGATAAGAAGTTGAACGGCAGGGGCGGATCTAAAGAGTCTTACACAACTCTTCCCAAAAGATGGAGGTGAGGACCATCTAGTACTAAAAAAAAAGATGGAGGTGAACTGGGGTCCCCAGTCGCTAATGATAGCTTGAGGATCCCCTCAAAGCGCAAATACATGGGCGACGAAGAGCCTGGCCATTTCAGCGGCAGTTATAGTTGTTCTGCAAGGAATAAAGTGGGCGAACTTTGTAAAGCGGTCCACCACCACCATGATTGCATCATACCCATCTGAAATGGGTAACTCCACAATGAAATACACTGATATGGAAGTCCAGGGCCCTTCAGTCTTTTGGACTGGTACCAGCAACCCTGCTAAAGGTTGCCAATTGGGCTTCATCTGATTGCAGATCAGGCACTCTTTGCAGTACCTCCCTAACTGAACAGGCAAGCCCTTCCAATTGTAAGTTCGTCGTATCAACTCCAAGGTTTTTGCTTTCCCAGGATGACCCACGGTGATTCCGTCATGATGACCCTGGATGATCTCTAGGCGCAATGGTCCAGCAGGAACCCATAGGCGTCCCTGAAACCACACCATCTCATCCTTAATGAGATAAACCCTGGATAAGTCCTCCTGATTCAGAGCACACTTAGCAAGAACAACAACATATTCGGCTGATAATGGCTGAGAAAGAACTACCTTCCTAAACATGCTATATTTCGCAGCATTTTCTAAAGGCATGAGCGCTGGCGTATGTACCGTGGACTTAGGAAGTTGAGGCAGAATCATACTTGGGGGAATCATCAACTGAGTGTTGTGAATCTCTACCTCCTTTGGATTGGGAGCCAAAGCATGGTTTCGGCTCAAAGCATCCGCCAAACCATTCTCCTTGCCATTGGTGAACTCATAGGAAAATGTAAATAGGGAAAGGGTCTCAAGCCAACGGGTCTGACGTGGTGTTAAAACATGTGGAGCACGGTAGTACAACAGGGCTCAGTGGTCAGTGCGTACCCAGAATGGTTGGGAAGAGCCATGTAAGTGGTGACGCCAATAAATCAGCGCCTCCACCACTGCTAATAACTCCTTTTTATATAAGGCGTAGTTTAACTCATGTAGAGACATTTTCCTAGAAAAATAACCCACTGGATGCTCAGACCCATCTTCCCCCACTTGTAACAGGGCAGCCGCAATGGCAAAGTTGGAAGCATCTGAGGACACAATGAACTCCTTGGCAGGGTCAACATGGCGAAGGATGGATGTGGATAACAAGGTGCACTTCACCGCTTGGAAAGCATCCTCTAGAATGGGGGACCACTGAAGCACCTTAGCCCCGCTAGCCTTATATAAGGGAGCTGCCACCTCGGAGAGACTGGATGTGAACTTCTTGAGGAACGTACACGTCCCCAAAAAACTCCTCAATTCCTTGGCAGAGGTGGTGGTAGGCCACTCCCAAATAGCCTTTTCCTTGTCTGGAGTTATCATATGGCCCTGGTCAAAAACGACGTTGCCCAAAAAAGTAACCTGGGACTTTAAGAATTCACATTTGCTAAACTTGAGGGTAAGGCAAGCGGCCCTCAATCTCTCCACTACTTGTCAAAGGTGAACTGCATGTGACTCAGGATAGGGGGAAAACACCAGAATGTCATCCATGTAGGCAACCGCACATACCCCCAACAAGTCTCCCAACGCAGCATCAATGCGGCGTTGAAAGATGGCAGGGGCATTTTTAAGCCCAAAGGGCATAACCCAGAACTGGAAAATTCCTTTTCTGGTACAGAATGCAGTTAACCATTCCTGGCCCTTCTTTATCCGTATTTTATTGAACGCATTAAGGAAATCCAGATTGGAGAAGACCTTTGCCTTCTCCACATAGCGCGCAATCTGGGAATTTAAAGGGATGGGATGGAGGTCAGGTACAGTCACATTGTTTAAGTTCCCATAATCAACACACGGATGTAAAAATTCATCTGCCTTCTTCACAAAGAGCAGTGGGGAGCAAACCGGGGAGGTACACTGAAAGATGGCACCTTTAGCCAACTGCTCCTTCACCCATACATCTATAACCTCTTCCTCCAGGACAGTCAATGGGTATATGGGAGAATAAATACGCACCAGATCCACAGTAATTTTAAATTCACAATCAAACTCAGAATGTTCTGGTAGCGTACTAGCTGAAGCTGCATCAAAAGAAGATGCCAACTCCTCCAAACAGGAAGGTAAAAAAAATCCCACAGTGGGCTTCAGCAAAGGGGCAAGATATGAACTGGGAACATTGGGCCAATGGGGTAATTTGCCCGGGGCGTTATCCTCAGACAAAGGAACAATCAACAGGTGACCGTTTGTTAAAGACAAGGATAGAGTGTTTTCTTTCAAATTTGTTCTGACGTCAAACTTTCGCCACCACTCAACACCCAAAATGATTGGAAACAAGAGGTTTTTGATAGCTTGAAACTGGTCAGACAATAAATAAGTACCTACCTGGAAATTGACTGACTCCATGATGTTCAATGTGGGAATACCTTGAGATGCTCCACCCCTAACCATACCACCTGGTTAGTAACTCAACTCAAGGTAGTCAGCAAGATTTTGATCAATAAAAATATTTGAAGCACCAGTATCCACCAAAATCGTTGTGCTGAATTTTCCATAAGAGGATGTAAGGGTAGCAGTCAACAAGAAATATCCAGAATGGGATTTATTCAACGCAGAAAACGCCATCAACTCACCATAAAATTCTTCCTCTGACTTGAACAAGCCATCAGGGTATATTTTGGAATCATAGAAGGGGGAAGGATAGTGTGCCACTCTTACTAATGAGGCCACATATACTACCACACCTTCTGCAGGTTCATATACATCCTTATATTTGTGACGAAGTTCCTTTTCCACTTCCTGAGAGCCCCTAATCATGGTAGGGGTCAAACGAGGGTTCTCAGGATTAATATGATATACTGTAATGGAGTCCTCATCCAGACCATAAGAGCAAATAAATGGTTCGGTTTGGGATAAATTGTTTGCATTATAAAACGCGTTTTCTGGTTCTAACAAACCCATACTCACTCCAAGGGTTTGGGGTGCATCGGTATCCAAGGCCATCACCCCCAAGCCTAGAGCTGATGCCTCAGCATGCACCTCAGAAATGTGTTGGGAAGAGAAAATGATAACAGAATCCTTTTTTGCTAAATTCAGATTCATACCCTCCAATGTTCCCAATTTCCGCTGAGATGGGGAGAAAAATCAGTGGGAAGCATCTCACGTTTCAAGGAAAAATCACTAGTTGTGGAAGCGTTATTTATAGGGATGACCATGGGTGACATCATTGCAGCAGAATCATCTGAAACCTTTACTTCCTTCTTGGGGCTAGACCCCCGTACAGTTCCGATTTTAGAATGAGTTGAAGGATTAGAAGGATAAGATTACTTCATTTTAAAAAAAAGCGCGCGACTTTTTGGTTCCTATATTTATATGGTTTGATCCAATGACGGCCCAATTACCTAGCCCCTTCTGGGTTGGGGCGGGGAAACTACCCAAAAGGGTTTTGAGAAGACAATCGCAAAAAGTCTGAGACCACCAGGTGCAAGTAAGAAGGGTGGACACTTCCCAATTATAGTTGCAAAAATATCGCCGAGATGTATTATTACAAAACCTAATGAGAAAACTGTGGTGAGCACCATCATGGCAGTGATAAATGGCCACCACACCCAATTTACTAATATTGGAAGTCCCACACAGATAATTTGTACGCTCATATAATAGATGGGTTGGTCGACTAATGTCAAGAGAGTGTCTGTAACACTCTCATTCCCAGCAATGTGATGTAGGATGCAAACTCACATTGCTAAGGAACTAGCCATTAATAAAAAGGGTAAGAAGACACCTCGAATGGTGTCTGTGCCAATGGTACCCCAGGCAAGGGTGTAGAACACAAAATATAAGATCAGGTATGTTAGGAACATAACAGCTTGAGTGGACCCCAGAGAGGAGTCCATAATCAAGTGTAGTTTGGCGTCTGGGAGCTTGGGTGCCTTGATCTGGAGGGGACCTGGGTGGCCCAAGGGAGCACCTGGTATTTTGGTGTATTGCAATAGAAGGTAGTGGCCCACATAGTTGAAGACCTCCACGAAGAGGTCCACCACCAAGTTAGCCAAGGAACCATAAGTTAAACGTAAAAAACGGGTATTTTATCTAAAGGAAGTCGACCAACAAGGAATGTTGGTTGTAAAAATGTATTTAAAATGTGCCGGGGAAATTTAGGTTCTGCAGAAATGCGCCCAAGCCTTGACGCTCCAATAAACAGACGCTTCCATCCATTTCTGGTAAAATACACCAAAAGTGCCTTCACTGAGTAATCAATTGAAGCCTTATTTTACCTGAAGTCAAAATTTCATAGCTGGAGTGGGACTCAAACCCTTGCTCTCCAGCCAAGTGAATTGAACCATCTTCATTTAAAACATAAATCGTCTGTTTCAAAGCCTGGGCTGAGATAAGAGCTTGGGCGTTTTGCACCCCATTAGTATCAACCTGGGCACGCTTGGCTTGCACCCAGCGTTAATCTAAGGTGTGCTTTAGGTCATAAAGAGCCTGAAGCTTCATTTTCTGGGCCTCCTGTCACCCAGCCTTATCCCTGGCATCAGTGCCTACTATTATGTCATCCAACCATGACAGGAAGTAATAGAACTGTGACCTTGAGTTTTCTTAAGAGTGCCAATCAAGGTAATCCACCCTCCAGTTGATCATTAACAAACAACAACATGTTAAACTCCAGGTGGATCTTGACATGTTGTCAGCGCCACCATCCCACTCCTAAGATCACCAGAAACACCAAGTTTGGAATAGCGGAAAATCGATCACAGAAGCTAAACTGGTGTGTCAAAAAGGTACTGGCTGATGGACAACATATGAGGTCTGGGAGGCAGAAGAAGCCACCATCACCGATGGACCTGCGTCCATGTCCAGTTCTAAATGTTGGGCTAACTCAATGCTCATGAAATTACCCGTGGCTCTGGTGTCCACCAGGGCCTCAAAGGAGACATGATGGGATCTGATACTAATCTTATTAAGCAATAATAAATAATTGAAGTTTTGTTTATTGGAAGATTTGAGTGTTTCTGTTGAAAATGAAGAAATAGCTGGTAAATTGGGGGGAAGGTCAGGAGATTTTCCTGGAGTAAATATGGGATGAACGAGGCCATAAGAGCCGACTTCCTCCATCTGAGCTTTTACTGATTCATTTATAGGTGAATCAGAATCATCCAACTCGGATGCAGAAGTAGTGATGGGATCAGAAGATTAAACTATCACTGGTTTGATAATAGCCACTACGTTCATGTTGTCATTGGGTAATCCTATCATAAAATTTTGATAGTGGGAAGCATGGTGAGGAGAAGCATTGATAGCAGTCGCAGTGGCACATATTTGATCTACCATTCCTTTTGAGGTGGACCAAACCTCATGTTGAGAGAAACCAAGTCCAAACCTAATCTAAAGATTGCCTGAAGCATATCATTAGAGAGGTCCAGTGTGGGAGCCAGTTCACAAAAGGTAGAGATCAAAGAAGCCAAGATAGGGGTTCTTAGCCATAGTATAGAGCAATCTGAATAAGTGGTCTGAGCATGACACTAGGGGTTTTAAGGCAGCCAATACTATGGCAATCAGCAAAGTGGATCTCCCGCTTGTGAGGAAGAGCGTAGAAGGCCTCTAACCCACTGACAGGTGTCCCCTTCCACAGCGTCCAATAAAGCGATCCCATGTTGGGCATGAGATAATGCAGCGGCGTTGTTAAGCACAATTGCCAAACCCATTTGCACCTCAGAGAGGGCGTCGAGAACTTTATTTACTATCTCTCAGGAAGGAACTTGCGAACTTTCCTCCAGGCTATTAGGAGGGGTAGCAATCCATGCAGCTCGGCTGTCCTGAAGAAATTTCTCCAAGGTAGAGCGGATACTATTCCCAAAATTGGCAAGTGACCAAACAAACAACAAAAAAGCAAACTACTGATTGCACGTTCATTTGATAGAGGGTAACCACTGCAACGCCCACCCCAAAGAGCAGGGCGGAAGTGGCTGGAAACAATAGTTGGTCAATTATGTCATGAAAACAGCAGAAGAAGTTTATACTGCCTTCCAGTCAGGATGCGTAAGCACCCAAAGCAAGCCAGAATGCCAGAGGCATTGCTGCACATATAACGTTGTATGGAGCCTGCATTGGGAAACAATAT
>JAKSZP010011557.1:0-13324 GCA_022478985.1 Massospora cicadina | reverse complement strand
GTTGATTTTTTTATTGGAGTTGGTCTCCAGTTTGGTTTTGTGACGAAGTTTGCTCTCCAGGCCCTTTTTGTGTGGGAACCATCAAGCCCTTCAGGTCAGTCCATCATTTTGTACATGAGTGCTCTCGCCTTTGCTGCACCAGTGTAAGCCCATGTAAGCTACTGGCCGCTATCCAGGTTTCAGGCTAACCTAGAAACCGCGGTGATTATTGTAGACAGGTGAGCCAAAGCTCAGCCAATCAGATTGCCCCACCCTTGTCGCTGAGACCTGCTTTTGCAGTGCCCCATCTCGTAGTAAAGTAGTGTGACAGACAATATGCCCGACTCTTGCCTCCCCCTTCAAGCCCAAATTCCCCCCAAAGGAGAGTAGAAGCACCCACAAGAACAGGTTGGGTTACATTCATTAGCTTCCATCCCACTCCCCATCCAGGCCACTACCGGACCTTTCCAGGGCGCCTCTCTGGGTTCAGGTGTTAGCTACTCCCTTGTGTTTCCACAAGTTTCCTCAGTTGTGCCGCGTGAATGCCCCAGCTTACCCTACCTAGCTCCCAACTGCAATTTCTTCATTTTACAACTTGTATATCTGTGGTTTGTCCTTGACAAACAAGGCTTATGGCCACAACCTGCTAAGCTTAAAACTATCAAAAAAATATCATGGCAAGTATCAAGAATGTTATTCAGGTATTTTTGGTGATGATCAGCTACTATCGCTGGTTCATGAACAACTTAAGCAAAATAGTGAACCATTAAATCATCTTCTAAAGGCTAGTTCCATTTAAATGGAAAGAAACCTGCCAACTCGCTTTGGATCAACTATACCTTTTCTTAACTCAGGTGCTGATAATAACGTGTCTGGAATTTGATAAGCTTTTTATTATACTGATGGATGCCTCCCTCACCTCTGTAAGATCGGTGTTATCTCATCTCAAAGAATAAGGGGAAGAAAAACTCTGTTGCTTACTGCAGTTGAACACTGGATATACATGTTCATTTTTATACTGTTACTGAGAAGGAGTTCTTAGCTGTCATTTATGCTTGTAAGCAATTTTGGGTTCATATCCACGGATTGCATATTATCATGGTAACCGACCATGCTTATTTATGCTTGTTGCAGAGCCTAGAAGATCCTGAAGTATGATTGGCCCTCTGGGCCTTGAAGTTACAAGCGTATAATTAGTGAAATATAACATCAGCTCAGTGTAAAGCATCAGAAATGTGGACGAATTTTCTAAGTTGGACCACTGTAGCCTTATTAGCTGATAAAAATAAGTTGTTAACCAAAATTGTTAGTCAGAAATATGGCAATGAGCCTGGTGAGATCTAATGGAAGTTGGGCAAAATTAGAAGTAATACTTTTGTAGAAGATGGCAAACTGTATAAAGTTTTTGATGAACAGCCCCTTTTGTTCCCTAGGCCTACAAAATAGACAGATCTTATCATCGCTGTCATAGGGTGACAGGCCACAGTAAAATTAAGAAAAAGTTTGAGTAAATAAAATCCCTTTACTACTGGAATTACATGTCATATAATATTCATGAGGAGCTTAGCTGTGTCATGAATGCCAAAATGAAGCTCCCTACTGAAAAGCCACATCTTATCATTGAATTAAACCCGATTTTTCCTGGAACACGGTCTCCATGGATGTTGTGGGTCCCTTGCCTAATACACCCAGTCAGGATAGTATATTACGTGGCCATTGATTATCTAACCAAGTTGGTGAAGGCAAAAGCAGTCAGTGAATTAGGTGCCATACCTACAGCTAACTTTATTCTAGGATGTCATTTATTGGCTTGGTTGCCCCAATTTTTGCTGATAGATAATGGGACAAATTTTACGTCCTAAATGATTTCTAAGACTAACTATCTAATGGGAATACATGAAGTACTATCTACTCCCTATCATCTGGAGATCAACGGCACCATTGAATAGTTTAACTGAACGCTGGTGGTATTTTACATAAGTTAGTCGCAGGCAAAGCATCCAGTTGGAATCTTTACCTGGTTTTTCAGATTTTGCAATTAACATCACACATCACTTGGCCACTGGGCACTCCTCATAGTTTTACTACATGGGAAGCATCCTGAGTTGCCCCGCTTTTATATTCATGTGTGGCAGAAAAGAACATGAGTCCTAATAGACACATTGGGAAGCTTGCACAAAATAAAGTTGATTCAGTTTCAAAGTTCCGCTAAAATCAACTCTCTGGCTTGAAAGGTGAAGGCTATAGCACATGATAATGAGGATCGCCGGAACTTACTTACTTTTGATGTAGGGGAATTGGTCTGGTACTATGATAATCATGGGTTTGGATGGACCAGCAAACTTAGCGTTTATTTATAAAGGGTCCTTTGAGATCATAAAGAAGGCATCAACTGATGCCTACACTCTGAAGGATCCTACTAAGGGCCATCTTATTATTTGAGTGCATGCCAAGTTTTTAAGAAGGACTACCTGCACTATGAGCCTCTGGCATCTAGCTATCAATAATTAATCTGGCCCCACTCAACTTAGTCACCTGATGTTTGGTCAAGTGTGGAGAAATGTTGTAAATGGTTTGACCAAACATCATTTAATGCAATATTAATTCGATATTCTTACATATAGCGAAAACTTTAAAATAGAAATTGATGGTGTAAGGAGTCTCAAGTGCTTGGTTTTAAAATTCATAGGGAGTAGCTGAAGTTGAAAAAATTACTGTTGGTGCTTTTGCCTTGGCGATGTAGAGCTATAGATATAGCAGATTAAATCCTATAACCCCACCAGTGCAAAATCTATCCCTCAATCTAGTAAATGCTTTAGCTCTTGGCCTTGGCATATAAGGTCTGCTATGTTTACTTACTTCTTTACCCTTTACTTTATCTTTTTTCGCCTGAATAAAATATTTTTTATGAGGAAATCTACTTTTATTATAGCTGTCCGCTATAACCTTGAATACAATCAGTTGATTGTGACTATATTGTAAATCCGTAGAGCCTTAGGGATTTGCTCAATTAGCCTAAAACTAGATTATTATTGCACTAGTCTACAACTTATGAGTGCTGCTTAGTATACATAAAATGCACCAATAGGAATGCTAGCGGATGTGGCATAACTGGGCTGAATTCTAAGGGTGAAGGAATCTTTTTTATTAGGTTACAGGAAAGAACCTAGCACAAAGAGCAGAAAGGATAGTGAGCCATCAAGCCTTTTTCAGTACCCATACTACATTGTGCTTTTGTTTATTTTATAATAACCTACCTTTTGCTGAACCTGTTCTTCTTGCAAGTTTTCTTAAGTTACTGTCTGCACACAGTATCTTAATATTTTGAGCATAGTAACCTATGCCTTCAAAACCTAATGCCTAAGCACCAACTTCAACAGGGGGTGCTCCCCAAGACTTACACTAAGTCTCTAATACCTATAAACATACTTCTTAATTTCTTACCTTGTACTGTAAGTGTTCTTATAGATTTTTAATTTTATACTTATAATTAATAGTTAATTAATCTATTAAAAGCTCAAAATAAGGTGATTTTATATATAAAACATATAGTATTTATGCATATTCTTTGCTATGGTATCACCATTCATTATTTTTTAGAGGTGGGTTGACCTGGGGACAATACTTCACTAACTTAATGGGAAATGGGAAATGAGATTACTGTGAAAGGAGGATAAAATTCTGTAACCTCCACATTCAGCATTCTGATTGGTCAGGAACTACATAATGCCTTGCTATTTGGTATCTTGGTTTGGAGCATTGGTGCGCAATGCCAACACAGTGATAAATACTCCCACCATTACAAAACCAACAGGTTTGAACTCATGAGGCAGTGGTCATTGAGTGAATACTTTACCACTGGGGCACCATCCACTATGGTATCACCATTCAAAGCTCATTATTATATGATTCTAATTAATTTATTTTTTCATTTTGTATTTAATAGAGTATTTAAAGTCTAACTCTTGTACAGAGAGAATCTAAAAGAAAATAATAAAATGCTTTTCTAATGAGCATTAAGAGTTTAGAAAAGAATTATCACATGATAAAACATTATGAAACTAAATTAATCATAAATCTCATCGATATTCCAGATATTTTTTTGAGTAGTTATAAGAAGACATAATATAAGCATCAGAATTAATGAAAAGAGGTTTAAAATGAAATTAAAACTCATATGCGATATTAGCTTTAAAAGTCTCAACTTTAGATTAAGTGGATACATAATTTGATAAGATATTTCATTAGGTTATTAGCTTGCTAACTCAAAAATGAGATTGATATTCATTTTTAGTTAAACCTAACTCATTTAAGCTATTAATTATCTAAATACAAAAAATATGCATTGATTCACCAGTACTGAATATCAGATTATAAATATAAGATTTAGAATGAAGGATTAATGCTCACGCTATCTAGAACTATTCATAAATCATAAAACCTCTAGGGTATCTGATAAGTAACAAATAGCCATGTAAATACTTTTTGTTTGTCAAAAATCACCTTGATTTTTCATGTATCACATCTTATCAATATTATCATATGTTGGGTTTTCATAGTTTACTATCATAATAAAATCACCCAAGGTTTAAAATAAATTATAGTTTTTTATGTAAACACATGACAAACTTTTCTTTCTCGTTGCAATCACTTTTGCAACCTATTCAGTTCAAGACTAAATCTAGTTTGATAATCTCACAGAGGAGATTATCCTGCGCCCATGTCAGGGAGCAGTTGGGCAAGCAAGGTAAGAGGAGCAGGTGGAAGGCCCGCGGCCTCCAACGTTCAAAAACGCCATGGAGAATCTGGCGGAATAGACAAAAATCTTAAAAAACTGGCAGTCACGAATTCCCCTGGAGATACTCGCATGGCAAGCATGATGCAACCAGTACATCAACACGCCACACTCCCAGCCACTTTCATCGGTGGAATTTGGAGTTCACGTGTTTCTGGACATCCCAAAAATGGCCTTATGTGAAAAATTTCGTGAAGATGTGCACACAATTTTCCTGACCACGGTGTACATTGCACCTCACTACATGTCATGCGGTTGGCTGGACCTAGGTTTCAAAAGCAAAAAGGCAGCAGACGAGGCTGCAGCGGTGCGTGTAGTGGTTGACCTCCCCGAAGGGTAACAGGTCATTGAAACCAAATGTACCAGATGGACAAAATCAAACCAAATTTTCCTCACATATGACTTTTTGCCTACTACAGTAAAACGTGACATTTTGGAACAACACCTGAAAGATGGTCTCGCCGTATATGGCGAAATACAATCTTTTAAAATGCAACGCTTCATGCTGATGCCACACCTGTGCACTGGCAAAGCCATCGCAGTTCTGACCCCAACTGAGGAGATTGCGAAGGACCTAACCAAGATCCTGCATGTGACGGTTGAGGTCTATCCTCAGCATCACATTGCCCTGATCTTTGGTAAGACAGGGCAGGCTGTGTCTGTATGTATGGAGGAGGAGGGGGCGTTAGTTCTGGCAAGAACGCCTTAGGGGCCAGAGCTTTGAGTAGGCCAAGGAGCAAGATGGGCGTCCAAGTTGGAACAAAATGGAAAACGAGTAAAATGGGTAGTTTTGAGATTTGATTTGGATTTGAATCAAGAATGGAATGAAACGGGTGCTTGGGAGTTTCGCAGTTCAATTGAGATTTGAAATGGAACTGGCGCGGAACTGTTGAGGATTGGAACTGGCATGAAACCATTGAGTAAAGATTCCGCGATCCTGCTGTAAAGTTATCACCAAACATCATTCAAGCTGGCACCATAAGATTATATTATATTTTATTTTAGCTTTTAACATGTGTATATAGGGAAGGAACTGGGAGCTGGAGGCTCCTCAGTTCTGTTTTCTATCAACTTGACTAAATATTAAATAAAGATCCTAAAATTCATATATTTATAATTTGGGTCTATTTTAAAGATATTGCCTAACTGCAGCCATGTTTGGCTTAAATCAACAAGAATTGGACTTTGAAAGTGAGCTTGGGAGGGCTATTGCCTCCCTTTATACCTTGTCTTGGAGTCAAGGCATGTTGCTGGTGTTAAGTATACTTGCAACTGTCTTCTAGGGGGTGCTTGTCCAATCCTGTAGCGCGCGCACCAGGAGAGTAGTATCAGGAGTCCTGTCAGCCCTATGGTCTGTAACATGATTCCTGTTGCCCAACTCATTCGTGGCTCATTGGAAGGAGCCAGTGCGTTACACCGCACTCCACTTTTATTGATATTGCAGGGCATACCACCCACCCATTCCGGGTGACCGTGGACAGCGCGCCCCCCATCTGCACCCACTGTATTGCATTCAGCCATAAGGCACATGCATGCCCCACCAAGGAGGGCGTCACATTCCAAGAGCACCCCTTGGTGGCCATGGCCAACGGAGAGGCGCACTATGAACCAACCACAAGCACCAAGGAGGCTTTCCCGTGGGGAGCACAAGGCTGCTACCTACTGGTAAAGCCTATCTCCCTGCAAGAGCAGAAGAAGGCCAAGCAGGCCCGTAGGGCCACAGCTAAGGAAGCGGCCAAGGCCACCACCGCTATCCCACACTCACAACGCCAGGAGGACATGGAAACCTTTGCGGCAGAATCAACTCTGGAATCCATCAACCAATCAGATTGGGAAGCCCATGCCGAGTGGGCCACTCAATATGAGGATCTGATGGGAGTTTTGATCTCACCCAATCTTTGCACTCAAGCTCCAGTTGAAACTGACTTGGGACCTATCCCAACTGAAAATTTTTTTTGACCCACTCAATGGTGCACTGAACTCATCTGCACATAAAAAAATTCGTCCGACGTTGGGAAAACAAAAAGCGAAGGCTAAAGCCAATGTGACTCTTTCCAAAAAAATCAACAAAAACTCCAATAGCGTTGCTGCTAACGCCTGCGCTGCTGTGAAGGCCCATGGAGATCTAGAAGAGGCTGTGGGCCTGGGGGCCCACCCCCTCACACCTAAGGTGCAATGGGGGAAACCACACTTTAGGGACATTGAATATTGCTGGACTCAAGGGCTCCTCATCCTGGGCTAGGAAACTGAGTTTTTTACAACACAATTTACCCGTGGATATCCTGGCCATCCAGGAGTCCCACTGTCCATGAGGTTCCGAGGAAACTTGGAAAACTATGCTCCTCCCATCCCTATCCTTTTAGTCAAAGCACTGTGGAATGCTAATTCAGAAAAATAATTTTTTCAATTTTGTATCCTCAGAAACATTCCTAAATGGCTGAGTGCTCGTTGTCACTTTCTCGTGGGCTGATGTAGCGCACACAATTGTCAACATCTATGCCCCAAATGGTGCACACGAGCGTTGGAAATTTTTCTCATCAGTCAAATCCCTCCTGCTACCCCAGATTCTTTCCTAGTCGGCAACATGAACTGTTGGCTAACCACACCAATGGACCAGTAGCCTTCCTCTCACCACGCCCCACAGGGTCATGTAGAACTACGCGTTCTAAAGGCCACCCTTGGGTTAATGGATGCACTGCCGTGAAATGCCCCGCTGCTCAAAAACATGATGCATCCCCACATCCACAACGGCCAATTAAGGTCCATGACCCGCATCAACCTTATTCTAATGCCGGCGAAATTCAACCCCACATCTCCCACTTCAGAACAACGAAAATGGAATTCTCTGACCATCGGCTGGTCTTGATAACCTACCACCTACCTGCCACAGTTGCTAAGGCCCCACATTGGTGCAAAATCTTCCCCCCTGAGCTCGCGTCGCTAGGATTTTCCACGTGGGTGGAAGAGGCAACCTTGGCAAAAAAAATTTGTTGCACCATTATGCGTGGACCCCATTTTCACATGGGCAACTTTCAAAGAGGACACCATCCGCCACTCTCGCCATCTCTCCTCCAGATGCTCACGAGCCACATCAGCGGTTATCTCGTGTGCTCTGGCAGAGTTGGCACACTTGGAGTCCAACATCCCAGTTACAGGATACAGCCCTGCATGGGGCCAGAAGTGGGTGGAGGCAGCCGCCCACCTCAACGCACTCAAAAGGCAACGCAAACATTGGGTTTGTGTTCAATACAGGGCCACATGCATCACAAAAGGTGAAAAGTGCACCGCATATTTCTTTAAAAAAATTTTGCACCACGCCAGAGCGTGGCCTGCACACAGGTGCGAAGATTGGACAATTCCATTGTGGATACACCAGCTGAAGTGGCAATCAAAACGCAAAAATATTACTCTGAGTTGTACCAACCCAAACCAATTCAGCCAGCTGAAGTGGCAGAATTTCTCAACTGAGCCCACATCTGCACCATTTTCTGATACCCAGAGATAATGATTTAATTACTCTGAATGAATTATGGACAGCCGTTCGCGGTGTGCCAAATTAAAAATGCCCAGGCCCAGAAAGAATTTCATATGAGTTCTACAAAAAATATTTCAAATATATATCCCCATTGCTGCTCGCCTCACTTAACCAAAGCCTGTTGGAAACGCGCCTCCTACCAGGAGGACATAGGGCATTTACTGTCACACTCTTCAAGAAAGGAGATAAGCTAGACTTAGCCAACTGGCGCCCCATTTCTCTGACAAACACAGACACTAAAATTTTAACAAAAATTATGGCTAACCGATTAGGGACTGTAGCATCTGCCACCATCTCCCCAGAACAATTCGGTTTCATCCCCAGAAGGTCGATTTGGGATAACGTGCACTCTGTGGCCAATGTATGTCAGTCCACAGCCTCTGGGGCACTTGTATTCTTGGACCAACAAAAGGCCTATGATAGAGTAAGCTGGGAATACCTTAGGGCCTGCGTCCATCAATTCCGCCTACCCCCCGCTTCATAAACTGGGTAATGCTGCTCACAGAATCTGCAACAATGGCAGTACGTGGCCCTGGCTTCCTAACAGAATTAGTCCGCCCTCAAAGGGGCTTGCGACAAGGGGACCCCCTTAGCCCACTCTTATACAACTTCAGCCTTGACCCACTACTGCGAAATGTGACTGCCCAACTAACTGGGGTCCATGTGCTAGGCCAAGCCCCAGTCAAGATATTGGCGTTTGCAGATGATTGTGTGGTTGGGGTGTCTAATAATCAAGATGCATAAGCGGTTGAAGCTCTCATCCAGAAATATTCCTGGGTAAGCAACGCGGCACTGAACGCCTCCAAAACCGAAATCATCCTCCTTGGTCAGTTTCAGAACTGCTGGACCCCAGAAATTAGTTCCCAACCTGGCCCATCTGCTCGCCCATGTCCACGCCCTACTAACTCAACACACACCACTCCACTGGTGCTCCCCTTCATGCCACGTCCTACCATAGGACCGGTACGCCATCTGGGCGTGTGGATGGAGGCAGGCAGATACGCGTCAGCAGTAATGGAGTGCCATATTCTGGACAACGTGACTAAGCGAATCACCTCTCTCAGAGCCCACCCTACTTCCCTTACTGGCAGGGTTGTTTTGGCCAACTCTATGCTCTTATCCAAAGTCTGGTTCGGAGCCCACGCCATCCCCTTCTCCCCAAGCTTC
Source organism: Massospora cicadina (assembly GCA_022478985.1). Lineage (NCBI taxonomy): Eukaryota > Fungi > Entomophthoromycota > Entomophthoromycetes > Entomophthorales > Entomophthoraceae > Massospora > Massospora cicadina. The sequence goes on along the minus strand of JAKSZP010011557.1, from coordinate 3,848 downwards.
TTCAGATCCTTGTATGCCTTGCTGCAAGGATGGCTTTGGTCAGGCCGCCCTCCACCAGTGCGGCTAGAGGTCATGTTTGGCCCTCATCATCATGGTGGCATGGGCCTGCTTGACTTCAAAGCCCATGCTGCCAAGATCCTGGGCACCTGGATAGCGGCTGTCACCACCCCTACACTCCCCTCCCAACACTGGTCCTGCGCAGCCTGCTCCAACTTCTCCCGCGCCTTAGGCCTCAACAATCCATTGAACCCCCACTCCCTGATGAAATACCTCGCATCACACGCATCGGCCACAGGTCCTCATGGGACTAAAACCCACTACAAATGAATCCTACTTACCATGCGGAGCGCAGAGTGGAGAATTCGTATTAGTGGACATACAACCCAAAGAGGCTGCCCTCTCTTTCAGTTCACACAAGAGGTACAGGGGCTACCCATCCAGGATGGCATGATCCCCATTCGGCCCCATGTCCTATCCAGGGTGGACTACCTGGACATTATGGACATCCCTTACTCCATTAAGACCCAAAAAACTATCTGGAAATATGTACATCACCCTCTGTTGAAGCCTCATGTCCGCTCCTATGTGTGGCGCTGCCTGAGGCAGGTGTATCATACAGCTGAGCGCTCTAACGCTTTACACTCATACTGTGTCATGTGTGGCCAGTATGGAACGCTGTTCCACCGCCTGGAGAAGTGTCCTACCTCTAAAGTGATATGGCGTGAAGTTTAAAGTCTGCTGGGCCAGGATCAAACGCATCCCTTCAGTCTGTCAAGAGATATGTTTGCTCTATCAATAGCCTCCTCCCTTCCAACCTCCCTCCGTGCTCTGGTGGTTGCAATCGCCATGTGGACCATCCACACGATTGTCTTAGATGCCATCGCAGGCTCCACCCCCACCCTCCCAGAAACTGTCCACAGATTCTGGTCTCATTTGGTGGACCACTTTCAAGCATAAATTATTTGGATACCTCCCACCACATCGCTGACAGCTGGTCTCCTCCTGGTTCCCAGTCTGGTTCATCAAATCAGACCCCTTCCTCCACACGTGCTCAATAGTGTCTACGGCCCCTTCACCCGTTCCTCCCCCTCCCCATAAGTGGCGTTCCCGCTGGCAACAAGAGATAGCATCACTTCTCTGGGGTGCCTACCCTGGTACTAAGTTTGTCTTTCCTGAGTCATATTCAGAAGTGTCCATCCCATGGTCAGCCTTCCCCGCAATAAATTTAAATGAAAATAAACACATGACCTAGCTTGTTTATTTATAATAATTACTCTAGAATTTTGCCCAATAATCTTATGTATTGTCAGATTCTATTAGGAATCACAAATTGAGCTTATACCCCAAGTGAGATCCAACAATATTGGTTGATGACTATTGATAGGTTTAATAAATTTTTAAGCCTATTAGTTTGATTTAACTGCCAAACATATTAGCTAAATTAATAGTAATATCACCCATCCTTTAACAATATGACTATCTGAAATTTACGGGATAAACTCTTTTAATTAATCTAGTTGAACTTTTAAATTTGTAGAAGCTATCAATAAAAGTTTAGGAAGTTATTGAACTTATCAGCTTAACTAAATTAGCTATTAAAATACATAACAAGACCAATTGATCTAATAGATTAACCAAAAATACTCAGCAAAAACAAATTCAACATATCAAATCAATGATCACTAGCCATTCAGCCAGAACCATTTTAATACATTTAATCAACTAAATACTACCAACCACTTGACCAAAACCAAGTGAATCCATTGAATCAGCTGATTAATAATGATTCTTTACTCAAAATTATATGCATCAACTGAATAAAGCCAAACTACACCTAAATCTGATGCAAAAATGACAGTTAGCTAGATTTCACCAATTATGACACTAAATACTGATAAGTGATATGAAGTATGATGCATCGACTTAGTAAAAACCATCTGCAATCTAGAACTGATGCAGAAATGACATAAAGCTAAGGTTCCACAAATGGTTTTGTTGTAAACTGATCCAAAATTCAAAGTCTAAAACCTTAACTTAGTAGCATGTCCACAACCTGAAGTTTGATGCAAAGACACATAAAGATAAAATTTTCCAATTATAGGTTGATGAATCAGACATCTTTCTTTTATATTGTATAAACTAGCATGTAAACATGGCTTCATACAAATATATATATATATATATAAGTTAATTCACATGATTATATCTCCTAAACATAAGCTTAAAATTTAGATTTGGTCTAGATTGTTTTTAACCATTAATGAACCATTAAGCTATTTATTTATACATAAATCAGTTTTAATATAATGTTAATAAATTTATACTATAAAATGATACAAAATTTGAGAACCACTTTCAATTAATATTTATTTTAAACGAAAAATCTTAAATATGAAATTTTTGATTAGTATACGCCTACCAGGTAATAGGTTCTCTTGTAGGTAAGATCTTAAAATAATTATCCAACTATAACTTATTATAAAATATAAATCCACTTGACAAGGGTGGAGATGAGAGCATTGTGCATTGGGTTAACTATCTGACTATTGTTAAACCTACAATACATGATTCTTGAATCCATTTTACAGAACAACAATTTATATTTTTGGTACACTCATACATAATAACTTTTAGTGCACTTCAGATTTCTAAACAAAAGCTTTTATATCTTAGTATAATAAATCCTAACTATTGATCTATTCTATTTTTTATTTTGAAAATGTTTTAAAAAAGCATATATATCTAGATACTATATAGGTATGATTAAATGTTATTGTATATGTATATGTAGGAATATGTATAGGTACATATTTAAATATCTCATCATATCCGCTGAGCCAATTTAAACCAAAATTTAATACAAATATTCTATGTAACATAAGAAATAAAATAGACAATTTCTATGAAAATTTGAGTTAAATAAGATATTATGCTGGACAGCTGAATATTTGCTCTCAGAAAACATTATTTTGAGAAAAGAAAATCCTATTTGTTCACCAGTCTAGAATACCTTTAAAAACTACCTTAACTGATCTCATAAATTAAATCCCATTCTAGTATAAATTTAGGGTGAAATTACCCTAACTAAGCCCTAAATTCAAATCCTCTACTAACATATTTCAAGGAATTTATTTTAACTATTACAAAATTAATTCCCCTACTAACATAAATGTAGTTCAGATACTGATGGGTGAAAAGACCACTTCTATAGACCTGAAGGTTATACAAGCTAGAAAAATTTGTTCACCACTGATTCTCTAGAGCCAAAGGTTTATGTGTGATAATATATCTTCTCTATATATAATTTATTAAGGTCAACAGAACCCTTAAAAAGCTAATATCTAAAGACTCTTTTTTTTAGTACTAGATGGTCCCAACATATCTAAAGACTCTTATTAACCAAAAATTGAAACCTATTCTCTTAGATATACAAATATCACTATGATTCATAGAAAACTAATTAAATGTCTAATCTAGATTAAAGCCAAATGCTGATGATACTGAGATATACCACCTGACCATGGTTATCAACTTTAAATGATAGACCTTATGGTAAATATCCACATCTTTTTTGGATTAATAGTTTTTGATATTGGACAATTAACATTAAAATAAAATAAGTGTGAGGGGCGCCCTCCCCATATGTGACACCTATATATCACTTGATAATTTTCAAAATATTTTATCAAGTAGTTTCACACCGCACTATCTATTTATTAGGATATTTAATCCTCTAAAAATAATTATTATAAAAGTATATGATAGTCCTTAAAGAAAAAATAAGGTGTTTTATCTGGTATCTTACTAATCAACCAAAATGTTTAGTTTGATAGACTTAGGTCAACTTT
>JAKSZP010011556.1:0-13359 GCA_022478985.1 Massospora cicadina | reverse complement strand
GATCCTGAGAATGACTGGGGAGTCGTTGGAACCCATCCTGGGGAGTACAGGTGACTGATGAAGTCACAGGAATCTGTCCTGGGGTTAGTACAGGTTGAATGGCAAGACGTCTTTAAAAAACCTATCCTAGAGTTTGTAGAGGTAAACCAGTTGGATCTCTTGCAAGCATGCCTGATGTGGTACTGGCATGGCAGGATGTCGTGGGAATTGCGCTTAAGAAGAGTCTTCAGTGGGTAGTAATCAAGGCTGGGGAGTCTCATAGTTAAGCAGAGTACAAGGGCGTTGATTGCGAAAAAGAGACAAACTCCACTGAGGTCATAGAGATAAGATGGCTATCATGATCATGGCTGAGGCAGCTTCCTTCCCCAAAGGTTCTATCTTTCAATGAATAATCTGGTCAAATGGGGGAATATGTTGGAAATTTCAGTTGAACACATTATCCAACATATTGACAGATTAAACAATTTGAAGAGTGGTAGTCCAATCTGGATATTTTGGCAATGGTTGCCAACTAATGTATAAGTTGTAATTAATTAATGGAAGGGATCTGATGATTAAATTAATTATCGTTTTTGGTGGTGATCATCCTTAACATATTGTGCAAGAATTTGATGAGGGAGTAATAACTGACAGTCAAATTATTATGTGGAACCATTCAGAGTGAACGGATGGGGAGTAGTCAAAACTACCTAGGCGTTTTATAGCTGGTGTCAATGGTAGAATCTTCATCAGGCAACATGACTCAAATCAATTAGTGTATATCTCCTGACCCTGATATTTTCTCATCGTCAACACTGAGGATTGCGCTACCTAAGAAAATCAAGTCAAAGATACCCGCTAAAATTTGGAAGCCAAAACTCAAGGGTCAAACTATCTGGAGAACAATTACTTAATCCACAATTGGCAGCTGAAAACCTGTGCGGCCAGTGTACTATAAAACCCCCATAATTACCTAATAAAAGCAGATCTAAAATTGATAATAGCCTAGCTGTTAATTCCTTGGTTGTATAGCTTACTCTTGGGATAATAGTGTAAGGTTCTGATGGCCCTTATGTTGTTACCAAATCTTCGCTTGACTCTCTGTGAAGATAGTAGGAAATCGTTCATACCATTTCAAACATTTAATCAAGAGGAAGAAGCACCTGGTTAGTGTTGGACCCTTTACTCAACTTGGCTTTTAGGGCAATCAACATTAACAATAATATTGTTGAAGAGCCCCAATTTGGGGCAAAGAGCAAATTGGTAGAAGCTTTTTGTTTAAGTTTATTGCATAAGGATTCCTTTTCAGCACGGTGATTTCAAATTAAGGATTAATTCTCATAGTATCTTACTCCAATCTAATGATTTTTATTTTTTTGATGGTTTAAATCCAAACTGAGGGAATTGAGAGGGTGGTAATTATTGTTTAACCATTATTTAATTGCATTGACAGTATGATTCAAGTCAATAGGTTCTCCAGAGCAAAGTATCCAACAGCTTAGAGTGATATTTTTAAGATCTTTTTCCAGAGCTTGAAGGCGACCACTTAGAGAAGGATTTTCCAGAGGGAAAGGTAAATGCACAGTAAGCCCAGAAGGCCCATGAGCTAGGGGCCCAAGTTGGCTATGGGGGACCAGGTTGTCTGGGAAGGCCAGTGGTTCCAGGAGGACCAGGTCTCCCAGATGGCCTTGCATCCCCATTAAGACCAGAGAGCCCATCACTCTTTCTCAACTGACTGATCCCCGCTCCCTGGGGGCCCTTTATGGCTATGTTGGCCTGGAGTTTCGCGCACCCATGGGGCCTTAAATAATTGTTGGAGTACTGTTTAAAAATGGGTCAATCGTTCTGAAGTTTGTTAAATAAAAAGTATTAAGTTGGCCTGAGATATTGTTGATGGATTGTTGCAACCAACTCTCAATTTATCATGGTTGCTTCAATAAATTGGGTAGCTACTTCCTTGAGAAGAAGGCTAACCGCTCCCACGTCCAGTTTAGATTGTTGGTTTTTTATAGAAAAAATTTGGGAGATGTTCTCATGAATGGCCTTACAATTATCTCTTACAACAAAAGAAGCCATTTTTTAGCATATTAAAAGATAAAAGTGTAACTCTTGTGACAAAGTAAACTGACTCAAACTATCTTGATGGTGAATTCCCATCATTTGAACTAAATGGTTAATGGCAGGGTGCACAAACTGGCGTAAATATTGCTCATTGCGAGATATTTCTACTTCAGAGCTGGGTAAGATGGTGTATTTATATATGAACTTACATGTTATTGGTGATAGCAGAGCCTTGGTTGCAATGGGAGCAATCGCCTGGGAAAAGAGCACCTAAAAGTGACTGGTTAAAAGTATCAGCAACACCTATAATCTGAAAGTGATAGTTTGGGGTTAAGGATTAAAAATAGAGATATTGAGCATAGCATGGAATTGCACAAGGTTGGGTTCATCATTTTAGGGTTGTGGTTTCAATTGAAATTTACCCATTGGGTAACGCTTGATATTTTAATAAGAGTCCAATTGGGGTTCTGGTTAGGATCATCCATTTTAAAATATTTCTTCAATATTTGGCTCAGGAGATCATCTGGAAGAAAGCACCAATAATTTTGTTGCGATAGGGTAGCTGAGGGTGGTCTTTCCTTTGAAGCGTACTGAAATGTATGAGTTGAATCATCCCGTAGAGATGAAATAGTGGGGAGAGCCAATGATCCAAGTCGTAGGGTCCAGTATATTGCTTTAGGCTTTTTACTAGGTGACGATGGACCTATTGTAATATAACAAGTGGTTGTGATGCCAATGGCAAGAGAGGAGCTCACCAAAATGGGCTCTAAGATAAAATGAAAATAAGATTGAAATGGAGATAAAAACATGTTTTTATTAAACTAAAAGGAGCGAATATTTAAAGGATGTGACTTCACCCTATTTCTTTTAGGGTAGCAATGACCTCCACTGGAAAGATCTTCCACCTGAACTTGGTCAGGTGGGGGATCAACGGAAGCTTGCCTTAAAAACTTTATTAGGTCGCAGAGAATAGTTCTCTGGCGTTTTTAAAGATATTTTGGAGAGATGTCAGAGGTAAAAAATATGATCAAATGAAAAGTGGGCCCAGATTTGACCGATTGAGAGGTCTAATCACAACATGATCAATCACCAATAGTTTTAGGGCCGTTAATCCACTTGAAAAATTTATATAGCTATCAGAGATGATCCCTCAAAAGTTTTGGACTTTTAATCCACTCAATTCGCCCAAAATACTGATAAATTATATTGAGGATGATCCCCAACACATATAAGTGGCTCTTCTCAAGTTAATGAGGTCCCAATTTGGCATAGACTAATAATTGAATAATATTGAGTCGTGACCCCTAGTAAGAGGCTTCACCATGAAAATGAGATTGCGTTACAGAACCCATTTAAGCCTCAGCTAGCGGTAATTATCCAGGATCTGGGTCATTAACAGTAGTTGCCAGCAAGGACATAGGCAGTGGAGAGCAATGGAATGCTTGGCCTAAAAAAATTATTGGGATTGGTTGCCAGCATCATTATTTGGCCCTGTAAAATTAGATCAAATTTAGATTATTGGGAGTAGCTTGGTTTGATCAAAAGAAGCAGTTAAGATTCTAGTGCCCTTAGCTTGATTAAAATAAAGAGAGATCCAAATGTAGCTGGAGCTGTATGGACAAAGGTAGATGGCGTGGATAAAATGGAGAGATCTGGTAAAAGGTATTATCAGCATTAGTTGCTAATAGAAATTTAGGTGTCAAAAAGCAACAAAATGTTTGACCTGGCTTATGGAAAGATCATTGGCACTAAGTGCCAGCAGTGCATACTGTTTTAGCCTCAGCATCAAGTCACCAGTAATCCTTTGAATCCCTTGAATATTGAATTATAGTGGCACAATCACCATCGCTTACCACAATAGTAAATATCTCAGCGTCAGATTATTAGTCTACCAGAAATTTTTAGTTTTAAGTGGCGGAATCACCATCACTTTATGTGAAAATGGAAATTTGGCATTCCACTGGCAATTTCTTGTCTTTGGCATCACTTGCCAGAATCCCTAAATAGTGAGTATAAATAATGTATATATCTTTTTTTTAATATAAATATATTGATTTTATTTTTGCAATAAGAAGTGACCTATCAGTAGGTTCAGAGGTCCAGTTTTTTTATATGTGGCTTCAGAGATTCATTTTCTAAACATAACTAGCTGTTTGTTTAGTGGGCCAATTGGGACTTAATCATTAAGGAGGTTCAGAGGTTTGTTTTTTAAATGTAACCAGCTTTTTCTTTCATTGCAATAATTTTGGTGAGCTATCCTCACCATCAGCCACTGTTAGATTAGAAGACAAAGTTCTTTTGGGAAGATCCCCAATAATTAATAAACAGTTGATAGATTGAGATTGCTTAACTAATTGAATGAGGGACAAACTTTAAAAAAAATATTAGAATAGTTAATTATCAGGACGGCTCACTCAATTAATGAGTAGCTTAAGCGGATCATTTATTAACAAAAAAGAATTGCCATCAATACTAGGCGGATTACTTGGCAGCCAACCCTGATCAATTGAATTTATGATCCTAAAATTTTCGCGCAAAACTTCATTATTTCTATGATTTGATGAAGAGGTTGGTAATACCACCTCTCATCTCTAAACAGCTTCAGGAAGGATAACCAGGAATTTTAAATATATCTTCATCTTAATTAACTAATGTCGGCTTGGTTTGTGTAAGCAGTCAGCACTTGTGACCAAAAAGCTCCAGCAACAATACGCCACCTCCTAAACAAAACCCTAAATTTTGTGGGTTACTTTTCACTCCCTTCAGAATGGCAGTGATGATGTGCAGGCTCAGTTGGCCTGCATTAGGAATTGGCCTCGGAAGGATTGTAAGTGTTGATAGCTGGCATCAGGGATAGGCCCAGAAAGGTCATAAGCATTAATAGTTTGCACCAGGGATTTACCTAGAAAAGCATAATGAAGGGCTCAACGAGGGAGCAGATACCTTTTCAGGAAGCCTTTTCTGGGCGGAAGAAAATTGTAACATAGCTTTGATTCGAGGTCAGAGGTTCCTGCACAGCCTGGAAGTATGGCACAACATCTTTAAAAAGCTTTTTGGGAGCTCAGTCCAGCGCAGGAAAGAGAATCCCTTCTCTAAGATAAAGGTTGAGACTTAGTGATATACAGGGGTCCCCTGTAGTGAGCACCCCTTGTTGGAATCTTGGCTGGAAGGGTTTCTCGCTTAATGCCAGCTCAGAATCCCAACAATATGGCAGGAGCGGTAGGCTTAGTACATCGCCCTACCTGAGAGAGAGCCAAAGATCCCTCTAAGTTCACAACCTAGACCCTTGTTGTAGAATGGATTTTATATTAATTTAATTAGGTATAGTTGGGTTTAAGCTTTTATTGGGTAATTAATTAGAGCCTTAAATAATGCTAGTAAATTAAAGGATATGCAAAGGATATATTAGGAATGATTGGCATATACTATGATGTAGTGGAATATAAGATAAGAAGTATGTAAGCTGATATAGAAACGCGTTCTCTACAGTAAATAATGAAAGTTGAGATGGAGGAGAAATTATATGGAAAGGCAGTAAACAGGATACTAGGTGATAGTTGCCTAGCTTAAGGGATAACTGTCAGCTTTGATTGACAATTAACTAATAAATTAAAAATATTAATCATTTAAAAGGTACTAATTGGCCTCAGCTTTTAGTTGATGGTAATCATATAACCCAAATTACTGTCAGGATCAATACCTGCTAGTTTTAGGACCTAAAATCTATAAAAATCAATTACAAATATTTTTAGGGACATTGATCCACTTGAAATAAAAAACTAACTATCATAGATGATCCCATAATAGTTTTGTGCTTTTAATCCGCTTGATCTTCTTGAAATACTGATAATTGTTATTGGTGATGATCCCTGACACATAGAAGTGCTCAACTCAAATTAGTGAGTGGCCCAATTTAGCTTTTACTGATAAAGTAAGATTAATGAGTTGCAACCTTTAGTAAGAGTCCTCACACTGAAAGGGCTATTGCCTGACACCCATTGAGCATGGCAGACATGGAATATCTGAGGTTGGCGCAGAGTGGTTTCCTGCCATACCTCAGTCTGTGTTAGAGCCAAGGTTGGTATGCGCTATTTGAGCAAGGTCTTGTGAATCCCACTAGGTGACAGAAACCAGCGGCATATTAAATATCCACCACACATTGGCCTGTTGGGGTATATTTGTGTTTATATCACTTTGCGTGAAATATTTTGGAACTCCAAAATTTAGAAAACTAAACTTACCGTTTAGTATTTTTTGAGCTGTACAACTTTAGGACTGCAGCGCAGCCTATTCTGCTGAACAACTGAGGCAAACATCTTTTGGCTTAGGTTTGCATCAAGTCAAATGGTGAGTGAGGTCTTGAGAACCTCACCCGTTACACATGGACTCAATCAATAACAGTCCCAGTCTTGATTAAGGCGATGGTGTATCAATGGCTGATCAGTATATTTCTCTCTAGAGTTCAGACTATAATTTACCAAGGTTATGAACTCTGCCTCCAGGTCAGTGATGGTAGAAGAGTACCAATTCTCCCAATTAATATTAAGGCATGAGGGGCTTCTTGGCATTGGCTTGTTTTTTTTTTCTTCTGGCTTTAGTTTTTATGAATTTAGTTACCAAATCCTGAAATCTGGATATCTTCTCCTCCATTCTCCTCATATCTAGATCGGCAGTGTTGCGTGTAGATGTTTCCAAAAAAAGTTTGGACACTAGAAAGTTATACTTGTTTCCTACTATAGAGGGCCTTAGATGGGGGCATCTTAGAGATTTGGTTATATCTTACATGGTAAGCCATTAGAGCCCCAGTTAGATACTTGTTCATTAATTCAGTTCAGTTTGAGCCATTTTGCGGAGGGTAGCAATAAGGGTACCATTAGCTCGCTTTATGGCCCCATTAATGAAAGGATTATATGGGGCTATAGATGATTTATTCTTCCACCAGCTGTAAAGTTCCATAAGGTAAATCCTCCACTGTCTAGGCCACTTTGCCTGGTTTGATCTGGTAAATTGTATCATCAGGGGTTAAAAGGCCAAAGGTCATTGGCGCGTTAAACTGTAAATCAATATTCTTTTAAGTAGGATTATACTGCTGGTTTAGGTGGACCCATCTTGTAAACTCATGTTTTAAAAATCTTTAAGTGTATTTTCCACGCTGTAATTGTTCACCTTTGGAAAAGTACGTCTCCACCTGGTAACAATTGAAAACATCTGACAGAGAGCACCAGTTTCAAGAATTCTTGAAATTTATTAGCTAGCCCCATAAAGGCCAATTATAAATCAGTTAGATAGTGGTGACGGCTTCTTAGTGGAATAATTCATTACAAAAGAAAATGCGCTTTGGAAATTATTTAAACCAGAAAGATAGAGTAAAAAGTCTTATTTACTTAAACAATCAAATATCTATATCTGGAGGAGGGTTATGCGTCCAGTTAGTAATTTGATCCTGTTGATTGTCAAGTTTATCCTTACCTCAGAGGGAAAGTTATACCTGGGTCATGACTTGATAAAATCTTTTGTATTCATAAAGGGAGGTACATATGTGATTCTTCCCTTTCTATCCTTAGAGACAATTTAAGGATCAAAAGATGTGTCAGGTGGTAGTTTCCGCTATTTTTCACCAACCTTATCCAAGAATTTATCTTTTTAAACTGATTCATATTGATCTATCCTGACAGCATTCTTTAATTTCCACAATTTTTGTAAAAATTAATTTTTCCAATAACATGAACTTGTAATTCTGGACATGAAGGCAAGGATGATATAACAGCTTTGATTACAATATCCAAAGAATAGAGTCACAATCCACAAGAGTTAGCGCATTGTAGTAGAACTAGTATTAAATCACAGTAGATAATTTTACTCTTGAAGTTGGATCTAAATAAATGCCTGTTTTTTAAAGACACGGCCTGGAACTCCCAAACTTTTATCAATAAGTTTTGATCTGGCTCCAATATAATTGACTTTTAAGTGGGAACCATAATCTCTTGGGCAATACAACTTGGACAGAATGGAAGATGTTTTACTTTTTTCTTATTGGTGGTCTCTTCCAAGGCACTCTTGTTGAAATACAGGAAGAATGCAATGCTACATTCACCATTAATATAGTTTTAATTAAAAGTAATCAAGGTGGGTCGACCTTGGGACAAATATACCACACTGAGAATTTTTCTAGCCAGTACAGGTTTTTTACTGTATTAAACAAAACCTGCATTAGGGTGGAAGCAGATTTTACCCTGCTAGGCTAACCACCATAATATACTTTCAATTAAAAGAGGGTTAAAAATTAGTAGTGACTGGGTAGACAAAAAATTAATTCCTGTTGCCACATTTTAGGCAGAAACAAAAGACTCATCATTAATGTAATCTAAAAGTTGCATTCAATCAAAAATGGTATTCGGGTCATTTACATCATATTTCAGTTTTTCCTAATGAATTATTATCACGGCGGCAGAAGCCTTCAGGGCAAAACGTTCCTTAAGCCCTTTTAATTTAAACTTTATGGACATCTATTAAATTTCTAAAGATAGTTGCTCAATCTGACGGTTTCAACCTTTTGGGTAATTAACAAGCTTGTCATCAATTTGGTCCAATTGGACGCCATATAATGAAGAATTGCTGCTAGTATTAGTAAGCCCTTCTGCTAAAACTTTGACGGTATAGTTGAGGCAAGTGGTTGACCAACAAGGTATACTCCATAATACTGTATTACAGATACAGTTTATGTCTATTTTAATTCAACATGTCCTTGATGTTATTTAGCTGTATACAAAGGAGTTCATTTTCTGGTTCTGATATGGTGGTACTGGGGTCCTGGATGTCCAAGAGGGCAAGGTGGCACATGTGGCCCAGTATCTCCTTGGAGACCTTGGGGCTAGTTAATCTGGGAGACCATGGTTCCCAAAGTCTCATTGTAGCCTAAGTATCCCAGAGGGCCTTAGGCCAGGATGCCTTCATAGATGGGAGATACTTCTGGGGCAGCAGGGCCTTGACTCCCAGGTTGTGCATGTCATAAGGCTTCCTTTGAAAGTACAAAACATCATCCTCATTGAGCTTCAATTACTAAATTGTGGCCCAGGAGTGACAAGATATATTGTATGATTTCAGAATGGGATTCATACGTGATGGCACTATATTTGAGTAGTGAGTTGGTTCTGAAGATAAGAATTGGCCTTCTTATACGCTGTGCCATTTGGTAATGGACTTTTTTCTAATAATTCTGTTCTCATGTATAGCACTTTGTTTCTCATAAACAAATAGAAGGAAGATTAATATATGTTGAAGCTGTATGAATGGAGCAATTGAAATGTATATTTGTCTCTGTTATTCTTTGTGGTGTGATCCTTGAATTTTTCATAGTTTAATAGATAGCCAAATGTATAAAATTGTTGAAGCTATTTATTTACCCTTGATCTGATCATTGCTCTTTAAATTAGAGGCTAATTATAATTACTGCACAGTGGAAGGAACAGTGTAAGCTCTAAAACAGCTGGACCATTATCAGGCTCAATATACGTTAAAGTTGTTGCTAATCTATTGGCCTGGGTTGCCAATTCCCACCTGAATTCACCTTGTTTCTCAAAGGGTGAATATCCTCTATACTCAGTGATATATTCAAGTGCAGGTATGGTAGGGATATTCACTTTAAAGAAAAAAGGCCTCTCCAAAAAGTGATAATATAAGCCATATTATCTTGAAAAGTTTCCAACATAACAAAAGTCCATATATTACCACTTTTTACTCCTCTTGAGAAACTTGGAAGACCTGGCAGGGAGCACCATTATATCAGCAATGTAGCTGAAACATGGCCTAATGGGAGAAACAGGATTTATTCTGCTCAGGATTAACGTGTTGTTTTTAATAAAGCTATAACATGGGGGCAAGCCTATCTGGATGGCCAGATCTTGCCAAACAATCTCAATTATTTCTTAAAAAAAGGATTCTTAATAGAAATAGTTATAAAAAGTGACCTTCTTTATGTGAAGCATTTGATATATAGTGAATTGGGTGGCGTCACATCTTAAAAAGACCTTGCGGACCAACAATCAGTATCTTCCATCTTACAGGGTGCTCTGGAGAACTGGATGAAATACTCCTGTCAATTTTAGTCTTACTGAGTATCCAAAGCAATCTTTTAGACTTCCTAAATATTTTTGCATAGGTGGTATCTTACATTTGTCATTCCCCTTTTGTGCTTATGTCATGGTGAAGGTACCATTGTCATTCAGTGTGTCTAATGGGAGATGGGTCTAGATTAAACTTTAAATTGGCTCTCACTCATCTGACGTTTATGGCCTAACATGTTATACCCACAACCAGACCCTAAAGCAGTATTAATTTTTTAGGCATTTGTCAATGCCTAAAAAATTAATACTGCTTTAGGGTCTGGTTGTGGGTGAATGGTTTGACTCTTTCTAAGAACAATGAAATCTTGAAAAGTAGTAGACATATTACAAAATAGGTACTTAATTTTAGTGGGGCTTAAAAATCCTGGAATAAGTGGTGATCCTTGCATAACCATGAAAAGAAACCAGAAAAAACTCAGTACTGGAATATTAGTTTTATTATTGAGACTGAGATAATACTATCTTCATTGTTGTGTTTGGGTTATTCCCTACAGCTGTGTTGGGATTGACGAGGTCTGAAGGCTGGTCCTTCAAAACTTGCAGAGTTGGACAATAGACAGAGTAGGTGTGACTTAACTTAGGAAGATTCAGAGGTCCTAAAATAATGATATTTTACTAAAAAGAGCCTAAAATTAGGTAGAGCGTAAAAGGGTATTTTATTGAATAAACATTTGCACCCTAACTAGTGCTAATAAAGCAAGGGATAAAATAATGGATATAAGGAATGACAAGCACAAGCCCTGTTGGAACTGGGAGCAGATCAAGAAATATTATCTGAAGTCTTTTAGAGAATAAATGGAAGTAGATAACAGATATAGGACTCATAAGATAAGGTAAAGTTGAAGATAAAGTTATATAACGTGTAAATATGGGTTTTACCAGGGTAGAATATCAGTTGAAATGGAAAATTATCAGGCTGGAGCATCAAATAGTGGAGCACTTCAATATTGTTTTATCTCAATAATCAGTTTAGAATTTAGCAAAGTTATTTGGATTTGATTGCTGCTAAATAATTTAGAATAAATATTATTATTGAGCCTTCAGCCCAACAAAGCATCAAGCACTAAATTAAAGGTTAGTTGGGATTGCCCAAAGTAAAAATAAATTGGAAGCCCCAAGTCAAGGCTTCACATAATCTATTGAGAATACCGACATGATGTCTGTCTAGTATGATTGCATTGCAGAAAGATGGCCAAATAGGCCACATTTTTTTATCTTGTAAAACCATGTCATGCCTCTTATCTAATGATGATACCTACACCAAGCAACGCACATGAGCATTATCATGAGAGATCACACACATGTTTGAGCTTTCTAAAATGAAAAGAACATGCCATTAGATCCCATTATCCAGATATAAATTACACAGCAATACAAAGTTTGGTACAAAGGCCAAGACTTGCGATATACTTAGTGAGAATCATTAAAAGAACAAAAAGTTTTCCCAGCCCCTATTCCTTGCCTTTCTCATTCATGAGCACATTATTGTATGTTGCACCATTTTTTATTGAAAATTAATTAACAATAAAAATAAATAAATAAATTTTATGCTAGGTTTTTGAAATGATACAATTAAATATTATAAGTTATTCTGATAAATTTTCCAAAGGTTATTGTTTAATTAGACATGAATATAAAGGAACACTTTTTGCTAAAGCCATGAAAAATTTTTATAGATAGCTTCATGATAAATACAGAAAATCAACTAATAATTCCTCAGCCTATGGAAGGATTGTGAAAGGGATGGCCTAAAGCTAAGATGAGAGGCTCAAATAAGAAGTGATTAGCCAATAATTTCAGAGATACTTAATAATATTAAACGGGAAACTTTGACTACTTTTATCATCTTTTTCTACTTTTTTATTTTATTCAAGTTGGGAAACTCTTGAGATGATAATGCACTAATAATTTGATAAACAGGAAAATTGGCTTAATGGTAAAGGGGACAAATCTCAGTTAACTTCCATGCAAAGCGTTCTGATACCCAGTTTTGAGATTCTTTTACTCAACGAAATATAAAAGGGGGTCCTACCAACAAATTTATACTATGGGGTCTGAACAATTATGGACTGCTAATCTGGATTACACAAGCCAGCGCCACCAACTAAACCTAAATCAATTTTCAGAAGCAAACAACAAAATAAACTATCAAGGTATCCACTTATTAACAAGATACAAAGATTATATAAAGGTTTAGTGAACTTCCTGATCAAGGAGATCCGCCGTGTAATGAAGCAATCACATTATTTTACTTAGACAGATGAGATATACAAAGAATGCTGAAATGCACAATGAAATTTTAGCAATTAGTTGCTCATAGGTGCTTTGTCATAGGATCTCAAAAATATAACAGATGCAGGAGTGTTGAAACTTTTAAAAGCTGTTTAGAATTTTGGGATTAGAAAAAGGAGCACAAATAGACTTAATTTTAACAATTAAAATGGGTATAATAACGATACCTTCTTAAGACAATGCCTCCCAGCACTTCTGGTGCTTGGAGGGTAAAAATGAGATGAGAGAAAGAATCCAGGATAGGCAGAGTAAGTTCAGTTTTAACTAAATGATAAATCACCCAATTATAACTTGCAAAATAATGTACCCCAATTGGCAAACTTAGGGGGATTAATTACCATCCAGTATGACAAATATATATGTAATGACTTATATTTTATCAATCATCCATCCAGAAATATTATCAGATTTGCCAAATTACAGGAGTTTCTAGTTCTTTATTGGAGAGTAAGATATTTTTACCATTCAAGGCCCCCTTCAGGTCTTTGAAAGGGTTTTGATTTCTTTTTAGGATATAGCACCTGATTCAATTTATGTGTTGGTGTTAGGAGTTTGTCTTCAACGCTCCTGTTCCAGTAGCAGTGGTGGGAGAGGGCCCATCCCACTACCCAGGAGCACCCCACTAAGAATAGGGTAAACAGAGCTACCAAGAATAACTGTGCCCAGAGGCCCCAATACAATGAATGCACACATTTTGTTAATTTAAACCTCAAGGAGGTCAGCAAACATGATCAAATAAACCACATAAGTAAATAAAAATAACGAGTTTTATAAAATAAGAACCTGATGACCAAAGAAGGTTGATCGCAAAAGAATAATTATTAGGAGATAGGGGTCATTTTCTATCAGGTAATACACTGTGCCTAAATTAACCAATCACTGTAAACTTCCATACTTTGTGATA
>JAKSZP010011555.1:0-13395 GCA_022478985.1 Massospora cicadina | reverse complement strand
TTAAATAATACCCCAAAGTCAGTGAGGAGATAATGAGTTTTTTTTGAAAAGAGATCTCATAAATGTCCACATATTAGCAATCAATAATTTTCTTATTCTGAGTGTACATATTGTGATATTTTTGTAGCAAAAATAGAATTTGCAGTATAATAGATTTAGGCGCTCCAGTCAACATAGTTTCCACTAAATTGATGGTGAAGTTGACATTAAAACCTGATGTGGACCATCAAATGGTGTACGGGAACACTGGAGCAGAAAGTACCATCTCTTTGGGAGCGTACAGTGCACTAACTTTGCAGTTTGGGTTCATTGTCATTGCAGCTCTGGTGATTGTGCTACCAAATGAAAATTATATGACTTGCTAATTAAAACTGCTTTCCTGCAACATTTTGGGGCTGTCATTGATATGATGGAGGAGACCGTTGCCATATTGGGACAGCAGGTCCCAATCTAATTTACTCTAGCAGAGTGCTTAAGGATCAAGTGTACATGGGCCACATCAACCTTGCATATAGTAATGGGGTGATGCCAGTTCACTATCATTGACTGAAAAGCAAGACTCGGCCCCTTCCCCAGCAGATATATGAATACCTATGGCTACCTCTCCGAGCTGCAGGGCCTATATTTATTCCTTCTAGACACCAAGTTCTAGTAAACACTGAGTTAGAAGTGGAAGTGCCTTCTGGGATTTATGGGGAGGTCATTGGGACCTATCATCAAACACAGCTTAAGCCTCATGTGGCTCCAGGGATTATACTCCCAGGGCATGGAGAAATCAAGGTTTTGTTAGCGAATCTCTAGAGTGAACCAATGAAAATCTGCTTGCACCATAGGGAATACTTACACTTGACTCCAATTGAGGAGGTCCTTCAGGTTCATGATTTCAGTTCGTTAGATAAATTTGGCCTAACAGTTGAGTCACTGGTTGGAGTAATGACAGTGATATTGCGGAAGAACTTAATAGTGCTATAGGAAGAACAAAAAGATCAAGCGATATCTTTATTCAAGAAGTACAAGGAGAATTTCACCATTGATGATCACAATTTAGGGTGTGCTCAGGGGGTGGTCCATTGATTAAACACGGAAGGTCATCCCCCTATAAAGTCTTAGCCAATCCACTGATTGAGGGTAGCGGAAGATGCTGTCACTGGGGAAATTGATAAGTAGCTGGAGCAAGGAATGCTAAACCATCCAAGCGTCTGTGAGCTTTTCCCGTTCTGATTGTAAAAAAGAAGGATGCACTAACTGTGTAGTAATAGACTATCAGAAGCTCAATAGTATTACAAAAAAGGACTCATACCTCTTGCTGTGGATCAACAATGCTTTGGATCGGTTAGGGGGATCCCATTACTTCTCAGCAATGGACTTGATATCATGTTACTGGCAAATTGAGTTACCTGCGGCGAAACAGGAGATATGCGCCATAATCACATCCAAAGGCCTTTTCCAACCGACCTGTATGCCTCAAGGACTGTGTAACGCCCCAGCTACGTTCCAACGAGCCATGTACACTACCCTCAGTGACCTGAAGCTGTCATGTGTCCTCATATACCTTGACAATGTCAATATTTTCTCTCAAACCTTTTCAGAGCACCTTGATCATCTAGAAGCAGTATCCGCTGGCTCGCTGAGGTAAACATCAAAATCAAGCCTCAAAAATGTAACTTCCTCAAAAATCAGTTGTAAAACCTGGGGTTTGTGGTAGACTCTAAGGGGCTGAAACCACAGCCAGCCAAGATGGAGGCCATCCAAAATATGACTACACATAATAGTAAACGCAACATACAGGTATTTTTATGAATAGTCAGTTAATACTGGTGCTTCATCCCTAACTTTAGGTGCATTGGGGACCACTATTTGAGTTGTTAAAAAATGATGCTGTGTTTGAATGGATAGAACGACGTCAATACGCCTTTGATACACTTCAGACGGCGCTGATCAGTGCGCTGGTGCTACACTACCCAAACTTTCATAGGGAGTTTATTGTTCAGATGGATGCATCCCTTTATGCTGTTGGGGCGGTCCTTTCTCAGTAAGATGACGAGGGAGAGGAGCATCCCGTTGCATAATGCAGGTAAATTTTGGACTGCTATGAGCATAATTATACCATGACCAAGCAGGAGTTCTTAGTGGTGATTTGCATATAAGCAATTTAGAGCCTACTTGCATGGGGTAAAGTTTAAGGTCGTAATGGATCATGCATCATTATGTTGGTTGCAGAACCTCAAGGAGCCTGAAGGTCTTTTAGATCAATGGTCTCTTAAGCTTCAGGCTTATGACTTCTAGATCCTTCACAACCAGGAGTAAAGCATCAGAACGCTAACTGTTTATTATGATTGCCAACCATTGCTGTGATGGTGGATCTAGTGATGTTATGTACAATAAGATGCTCAGAGGAAAATACAATGACAAACTGTCCAAAGTGATCAAAGCTTTAAACAAGATGCAAGAAAATACTTTCCATTGGAAGGAGAACTGTACAAGCATATTATTAAATCTTGGCGATTCCGTATATATCCGCTGAAGGGTTTTTTCACAGGGTTATGGCCATTGAACAATTGAAATGTGTAATATGACAATCGCCAGTTCCTCAGACCACCTGTATTTATTTGAGGCAAGCCGACCAGGGGACGGACATTAATAAAACTAAAACTAATTAAAGACTAAATTAACTACTTGGTTCAAAAAAAACGCCCTAATGAGCGAATTGAATGAACAAATCAAGAAACAACCAACCAGGTGGGCAGCGGAAACTGCTTATCCCTCCATGGCGGAAGGGGAGGGGGGATTGGGGCTCATCTTCGGCAGCCTCTTTGGCAGCTGCTTCTTCTTCCCATATTAGAGTGCGTGTCACAGCTGACAGTAATGGCGTTGGGGCATCTGCGGCATGGGGTTCGATATCACTGTTAATTGGAAGTACAGGGAAATTGCCAGCTATATAAATGGCACTGAGATACATGGTTAAAGCTTTTTCAGCTTTGATGCGGGCGTCTGGGAGTTTAACAAACGTGGCAATGTTGGTTTGGGTTATTTTTTCTTTTGGATTCCATGTTATAGTTGCCACGTTCTGGATAGCATTGTTTGCATTTTTGTATAGCTGGTTCACCGTGATTTTAAATTTTGGAGTTAAGGTTGTGAGGATAATGGGAGGTGGAATTCCTCCTATGAGCATCACTACTGATTTAATGACATCTTTAAGCAGGGGATGACAGTCTGGTGTTGCAGCTGCTTTGACTGCAAGCTGGTGATCACTGCAAAATGATTTGGCGTTTAGCTGTGGGTTATAAAGTTGGGGGTATCTGGCGTCACATACTGCATTAACAAACCGCTTGATTTGCAGAGATGGTTCTTTAATGAGCTTACCTGATTCATCAATTTCAGCCAATAATTCCCATGGGTTTTGGTTGAATTAGATTGGGGAATTAGCGTACAGTTGAGATTTGGTTGAATTATTTGAGGAAGCATGGGATTGAACTGGGATCCAATTCAATGTTTGATTGGTGGAATTATTTATGGCATTGTTGTGAGGAGGAGGCTGATTGGTGGCTGCAGGTGCAGATGCAGCAACAGGCTTTGGGGTGGGGGAGGTAGGATTGTTTCCCATACCAGAAATTGTATAGGGTGAGCAGCAGATTGGATGTTGGCGGATGAGTTATCTGATCTGCTGAAAGTGGTTGAGGAGGGGCACTTGCATTTTGAGTGGTCTAACTCAAAACATGATGGACAGATCGTCCACCCACCCTCGACGTGAGCCCAAAATGGATGGTTGGGCTCTGAGAGAATAACAGTGCACGGCGGAATTGACACCGCGATTTTAATAAATTCAGGGCTGATCATGGCATATGCCCGAGGCCCAGCAAGTCATGTGGCCCCATTTGGGACCACAAATTGTATGATTTGGTTGGAGCCATAGGCTGCCAAACCGTCCATCAGCTCCTGGTGGAGCACTCCAGGGTGGAGGTGGGTGGGCAAACCAGCAAACTGAACCACCAAAGTGGTGTCCACTGGGAGCCAAGTCCGAGTTGTGGGGAGAGGGGTGCCCTGGAATACCAGGGGCACAGTTGCTGCAGTGGCAGCATCAGCTTTGCAGGTGAGGCCAAGGTTGAAATACCCCTTGTAGGGGCGGAAATTAATAAAATTGGCGGGTTTCATCACCGCCTGTGCCATTTCAATAATTGCTTAGTCATGGTATGGGAATAGTTTCTCATATTTGACCCTTAGGCCATAGCGCATGTTGCTCTGGGGGAGCACTAGGGGGCAGTGAGGTATTGCTTGGGTACATCAAGGTGGGCGTCTAGGTTCTTGGGTGGAACGAATTTTCCCATAGGTTTGAAATGACTGGGTGAACCAGTCCTAGCGCGTTTTCCTGCTGGATGGAAAATGGCGGGGGATATTCGCCGCTGCCCCATGCTGGAGCAGCTGGTGGAGAATCTGAGGACATCAGAGCAAAACAACAACAACGGGTGAATTCGATTTGTTTTATAAATTTATGTAATTTGGCTTTGGTAAGTTATGCCAATTGAAAAGAGGGCTTTCCTCAGACTACTTGTAAACAATTAATTTATAATAAAACAGGAGGAATTTCCCCTCAGAACACATCTTTATTTTAAATATAATAAATTGGCAGATCTTCTTCTAGTCTGATCCCTCTTTCTTCCTATTTTCCTCTTTCTCTCAAAACCTCCCTCTCTGTCAATACCCTCATTTCGCTGATATCCCAGCGACCCCATTGGTACCAACTCTTTTTCTAAGTTTATTTGTTACGTCATATTCTCATTGGTTTCAGCTTGCTGTTCTTCAATTCTTTATTGCCCTTACTCGATGTGACTTAAATTGTCTTTTGTAGAATGTTGACATTGCTATATCGCTCTATTTTAGAGGCAATCTGATATGACTTGTTATTACCCATTATCGCCTCATCCTAAGGCGACCAATTACTTATAGCTCTGAAACATCCTCAGTGGATTCTGTCCATTAAACCTTCAGCGGAATTCCTCCAAGGATTCGCTGGTTATAATGGTGGCTTGTCATCCAGTCATATAGATTCGCAACATTACCCCCCTTTTACTGGACGATAATCTGTATGTCTCTTTTTCCTTCAACGCCATGTGAACTATTGTGTGCCAACAGCCACGAGTCCATGAGTTCACTTTATTTTTCCATCTGTGGCTTGGTGCGGAGTTACCCAATCCAGGCCACATCCCTCTTCCTGGTTTCCTTTTCCCCCAGCTGATGAGGATGAGGCTGACGTGAACCTCACAACTGTGCTAACCCAGAAAGAG
The DNA here is from genome assembly GCA_022478985.1 of Massospora cicadina. Lineage (NCBI taxonomy): Eukaryota > Fungi > Entomophthoromycota > Entomophthoromycetes > Entomophthorales > Entomophthoraceae > Massospora > Massospora cicadina. Next base: position 8,113 of record JAKSZP010011555.1, on the reverse strand, counting down.
CTTCTTCCCAAATTTTTCAGCCATTTGGCTTCCTGGCACGCCCCCTTTGGGGACATAGTGACCCAGCTACGCTGGGGAGGGGAGAGGAGACAAGGGCCTTCATATAATGAAGCACCCCAGCTACTGGCGAGCAGCTTTAGTCACCTAGTGCTGCCATCTCCTGCAGAGCCTCATCCCGCAGCTCTGTCTTTTCAGCGGATGCTGTGCTTTGTGCAGTGGGTGATAGCCAGCTGGTCAGGGTCCTTTCCCGCTCTCTTACTCACTTCTGGTCCCTGGGGTAAACTTCCGCACCAACCAGTTAGCTCGCCTTCTCTCTGGGGTCACCGCAGCATTCACCTCCCTCAGCGCCAATGATCCATTGCAGTACCTTCCCATCATGGCGCCCTTAGGTAAATTAATTTTGCATCCCACAACCACTTTAGGTTCAGGAATAGAGCTGCACCAGACAGCCCTTGAGTGGGCCCAGTGAGTGGCATTCACTGCATTTGCTCCTTTTCTGGTAGTGTATCTGAGCATGGAGGACTTCCTTGTAGATTGCCTGGCGCTGGGCGCAGTCTTTTTCCCTCAATCCAGAACTCACCTGCTTACTCGCCAGCCCTTATGACTCTGACCCCCTCTTTGTTGGCGTACTCGTTGATTTCCCAGGATCATCAACACATGTGGTTGTGAGCTTTGCTCCTAGTGGGGCAAGAACAGTTTTGACTTGATCAACCAGCTGAGCTCTCACCGCCTCGCCTGTTATCATGAAATCCCAGTCCATCTTCCTCTTCCAGTCTCATTGCACCCTCCTCCCCTCCTTAAACTAGTGCAGTGGCCCCTGAGCGGACTTTGGCCCCCTCACTCTCACCTCAGCATCCTTCACCTCAACCCCCAACCCCAGAAGATCCCATAGAAACCACAGCACTCTCGAATCAGTGGAAGAAAAAACAGAGGTCTCATCAATCAAAACAAAAGGAACACTGCAAGAAGCCAAAAAAGACATGAAGACTAAGACAGCAAAGCAAAAGACCTCAAATACTAACCTCAAATAAACGTAATAAAACTCACATATGATATTTTCTATAATCAATTCATCATCATCAGCAGTTACATATATATAATTCATTTTTAGAGAGGCTATACTACTGCTTATATGACCAAAGGAATTTTGCATGCACCCGAGTTATAATCTGATCACTTGCAGGATCCTTGATAGTATAAGTGTCAACTCTCATTTTTCTATTATCTCAAATGGCCCAATCCGATAATTTGCGAGCTTGTGCTTCTGCCCAAACCTGTGCTGATCGTGGAATAGCACCATATCTCCATCTTTGAACTGTGCTAGACCACTCTGCTGTACCTGATTAGCAGCCTGATTCTTGATTTTCTTGGCTATGCTGAATGATTATGCTTTGGTTTGTAACTTTATCAGTGTATTTGTAAGGTTGGTTAGATAGCATTGCGGATCCATTCCGCCAGTGTCCTCTACACAGGCATATAGAAGCGCAGGCAGAGCGGGGTGCCATCCATAAAGCAATTGGAAGGGGCTTTTACCCATGGCAGAATGGTAGCTAATATTGTAGGTGAACACTGCGGTAGAAAGAAGGGTACTCAGAGTGGAGGGCCTATCTGTAACCAACTTCCATAGTATTTTCACTAGAGTCCTGTAAACCCGTTCAGCCATTCTTTTGGACTCAGGGTGATACAGGGTTGTATGGACTCCGCGGATGGCCATCAATTCGTTGAGCTTGGGTAAAATGTGAGAGTTGAAGTTGGTTCCATTGTCAGTAAGGATAAACTGTGGGCAACCGTGATGCTGTATGATGCATTCCATTATGAACTTAGCCACAGTAACTGCCCCCAGATCCCAAATGGCTCGCGCCTCAACCCACCTAGTCAAATGGTCAATTGCCACCAGGATATACTTAGACTGGTTAGCTCTAGTTGGCAGAGGTCCCACAACATTGATAGAGACTGTATGCCAAGCAAAGCGAGGTTTTACTAACTGGTATGAAGTCTTCTTGTGGAACGGCTTCTATACCTGACACTGGTGGCAGCAAGACAGGGTCTCAAGCACGTCAAATTGAATTCTTTCCCAATAATACCTCGGCCTCAACAATTCAAGAGTTTTCTGGACTCCACCATGGCCAACTGCTTGATGTGCGCTCATAATAATATTTGGGCGTGTGGAAGGTCTTGGGATATTTATGGTAGTGTCCCCTATATGCTTATACAATTCCCCGTTCTTTAGGAACATATTGGTCCTGAGTCCATCTAGTAACTTGATAGCTTGAGGTGGTTCATCATCATTCTTTCCGCTGAGCATTTTGTTGAACATTATGTCACTTAAATCCGCCGTAACTGCAATTGTTGGCAATCTTGATAAGCAATTGCCATTTTGGTGTTTTTCTCCTGGTTGGTGAAGAATTATAAAGTCATAAGCTTGCAACTTAAGAGCCCATCGGGCCAGCCGCCCCTCAGGTTCTCTTAAATTCTGCAACCAGCGCAACGATGCATGATCCATCACAACTTTTAAACTTTACTCCATGCAAGTAGACTCAAAACTGTTTATATGCATAGATCACTGCTAAGCACTCTCACTTGATTATGGTGTAATTCCGTTTATGGAAATTCAAGCTATGATTACAGTATGCCACGGGGTGCTCCTTCCCCTCATCGTCCTTCTGATACAGGAATGCCCCAACAAAAGAAAGTGATGCATCCTTTTGCACTATAAATTTCTTATCAAAATTAGGGTAGCGAACATCGATGAATCCCCCCCTTATTGGGACCATCTAGTACTAAAAAAAAAAAATTAGGGTAGCGCAACATGGGTGCACTAATTAACGCCATTCAAAGTGTATTGAAGGCGCATTTGTGTCATTCCATCCATTTAAACATGGCGTCTTTCTTTCAGTAGCTCAAACAGCGGACCTCTGATGCAACTAATTAGGTTTAATTGTCAGTAATAACCCACCATCCCCAAAAACACCTGAATGTCCCACTTATTAACTGGCTTAGTCATCTTCTGGATAGCCTCTACCTTGGCTGATTGAGGTCTTAGCCCAGTCGCATCTACCACAAACCCAAGGTACTCAAGCTGATCCTTGAAGAAGTGGCATTTCCAAGGCTTGATTTTAATATTGGCCTCAGACGGTCAGAGAAATACCTCTTCCAAATGGGTAAGGTGTTCAGTGAACGTGTGAGAGAAGATGTTAATATTATTGAGATACACAAGAACGCATGACAGCTTCAGATCACCCAGTATGGTGTCCATTGCTCGTTGAAACATAGCTGGGGCGTTACATAGCCCTTGCGGCATGTGAGTTGGTTGGAAAAGCCCTTTTGATGTGATTACAGCGCATTTTTCTTGTTCTGCCACAGGCAACTCAATTTGTCAATACCTGTATATCAAATCCATTGCTGAGAAGTAGCGGGCTCCACCTAACTGATCCAGAGCATCATCAATCCGTGGTAGATGGTATGAATCTTTTTTGGTGATATTATTGAGCTTCTGGTAGTCGATTACTACATGGTTAGTGCCATCCTTATTTTTAACAATTAGGACAGGTGAAGCCCACAGACTCTTAGATGGTTTGAGCATTCCCTGCTCTATCAGCTTTTCAATCTCCTCAGTGACAACTTCTTCAGCTGCCCTTGATTGGCGGATTGGTCGAGACCTGATGAGGGGATGATCCCCAGTGTCCAGCCAATGAACAACCTCCTGAGTGCATCCCAAATCATGATTGTCAACCGTAAAAATCTCTTTATATTTTTGAAATAAAGCTTCCTTCCGCTCCTTCTGGTCTTCAGATAACAAATTCTCCTGCAGTACAACCACCATTGCACCCAGATGCAGTTCAATGGGCAGACCAAATTCATCCAGAGAACAGAACTTATGAGCCTGTTTGATATCCTCAACTGGGTTCAGAAGTAAATACACTATAATATGATGCCAGCAGATTCGAATTGTTCTGTTCTGAAGATTTGCTATCAATACCTTGATCTCCCCATGGCCTGGAAGCATGATGCCTGGAGCCACGTGGAGCTCAAGCTGCAATTTCTGATAAGGCCCAATGATCTCCTCATAGATCCCAGCTAGCACTACCACCTCTAACTCAGTCTCTACTATTACTTGATTTCCAGAGGGAATGGATATAGCTCCAGCTGCTCTAAGCGGTAGCCCTTTATATTTGCATATCTGATGGGGGAGGGCCCAAGTTTTCCCTTTAAATTGATGATAGTTCACTGGAATCACCCCATCGCTGTAGGCAAAATTGATCTGTCCCATATGCCCTGAGCCCTTCAGCACTCCGCTAGAGGTGAAATAAATTGGGATCCGTTGTCCCAAAATGGCTAGGGTCTCTTCCATGATGCCAACGACAGTCCCATAGTGTCACATAAAGGCAGTCCCAATCAACAGATCGTAGTTACTGTTTGGTAATACCACTGCCGGAGCCACAACAACAATGGATCTGAACTGCAAGGGAAGCGCTTTACGCTCCCTCAGAGACTGTGGTTTCAGCTTCAGTGGTCCCATACACCATCCAGTGGTCTATGTCAGGTTTTAAGGACAACTTCGCCACCAATTTAGTGAAGACAATATTAACAGGAGCGCCCATATTAATTATAGCGTGTACCCAGTTTTTAGCTACCACAATGTCACAGTAAGTGCATTCTAGGTAAGAGGAATGACAGCTATTAACTACGTATACATTCAGTGATTCATGTTTTCCCAGGAAACTCATAGTACCCGCACCAATTTTAGGGTATCATGTTACAATAGCGTCCACTGAAAGGGCGGCATCTACTTTTCTCAGGGACAAAGCATCTGCGAATGGTTCTAACTGGTCTGACAGACTCTGGTCGAACATCTGACAAGCATAAGGCTTCAGTCGCTCTGGAGATTCTTTGTCTGCCATTTCTTCGACTTGTGCCTGGTTCAGCACATTTACTCCCCCAACTGGCTGTTGCTAGAGGAATGTATCATCATACTGAGAGGCTTCTGCTACAATTGATATAGTGATTCAGGTGGGACGTTTGAATTCAAGGTAGCGGAAGTAGAGTATCCCATCTCTACTCCGCTCTGACTTTTCCCTGATAACCTTGATCCCGTTGTATGGGAGGGATCTGTCAATTGGGGCACCATTTTCTCATGTGCTCAGTGTGACCACAATTAAAACAACTTACTCCATAGGGCCTACAGCTGTGCTTAATATAAGTTGGTCCACTTGGAAGGTGGTTCTGAAAAGAATTGGCATAACTGGACCCCCATTGATAGAACAACCTCTGCCAATCATTATATTTAAGGCCAAAGTGGTAGTTGGTCAGATAATGATTGGTAGTTATGGAATGAACGTTGGACTGCGGTGAGTAACCTGACAGAACCCGCACCAACTGGTTGATTCCCCCCATGATTAGGGTTGACAACACCAACAGTGCATATTGTTCAGTATTGGGTGGAGGGAAAGTTACAGCTAAGTGACGTACAAACTTAAGTTTAAGAAGAGGTACATCATCCTTTAACAACGGAGCCATGACATTGTAAAGTTCAGGGTATGGCTTTACCGCTGAGGCCATTGCAATACACACATCAACTTCAGATAAAAACCCTGCCCCAATAAGCATGTGTTCTTCCATCAAAAAATCACTCAGCGAATGCAGTGAGGGTTTCATTTCGCTGAAACCTGATGGTCAAGAACTCAGCTTTTTCGCTGTGACATTCTTGCAGTTCTGCCAAACAACCGCAGCACCATCTCCTTAACTTCTTGGTATGAAACGGAACTATCTGAAAGGTAACAAACGAATTGATCAGCACTCCCAACATCCAAGGAGAAGAGCAATAGCTTCACCCTCCGCTGATCTGAAGTTCCTTCAGTATCAAACTCAAATCATCGAAAGAACCCATAAATATTTCTTTCACAATCAAGCGGCGGCAACTTATCACTTTAAACCTTCTGAAGCAACTCATTTTGCCTTTTGAGCACAGTATCTAATGCAAGTCTCAGCTCCTCATATGCAACAGGCCTAGCATGTCGTGCAGATTCCTTATCAAAGCAACCTGGATGCAACATAGCCAGTGACTGAGTTTTCATTGTATTGGTATTGGTCAATGGGCCCCCTGTAGTGAGAACCACTGTTGAATCTCGGCGATTCTGTATATATCCGCTGAAGGGTTTTTCGCACAGGGTTATGGCCATTGAACAATTGGAATTGACAATATGATGATCGCCGGTTCCTCAGACCACTTGTAAACAATTAATTTATAATAAAACGAGTGAATTTCCCCCAGAACACATCTTTATTTTAAATATAATAAATTGGCAGATCTTCTTCTAGTCCAATCCCTCTTTCTCCCTAATTTTCTCTTTCTCTCAAAACCTCCCTCTCTTTCAATCCCCTTGTTTTGCTGATATCCCAGCGACCCCATTGGTACCAACTCTTTTTCTAAGTTTATTCATTCCGCCATATTCTCATTGGTTTCAGCTTACTGTTCTTCAATTCTTTATTGCCCTGATTCAAGGTGATCCAAATTGTCTTTTGTAGAATGTTGACAATGCTTTATCGCTCTATTTTGAAGTCAATCTGATATAACCTGTTATAACCCATTATCGCCTCATCCTAAGGCGACCAATTACTTATAGCTCTGAAACATCCTCAGTGGATTCTATCCATTGAACCTTCAGCGGAATTCCTCCAAGGATTCGCTGGTCATAATGGTGGCTTGTCATCCAGTCATATAGATTTGCGACACAGATCAGCATTTATACGTTGAATTTATCTGTGATCCTCAGCATGGCCTGAGATTATTATGAGTGTCCACAAGGCGGTTGGACATGGTGGCGTGCGCAAGCCAATGGAGTTGTTGCGCCTTCAGTACTATTGGGAAAGAACGAACTTTGACATGCTTGAAACTTTTCCTGTTGCCACCTGTGCTAAGTGGGGAAGCCATTCTGCCAGAAAACCTCATAATGGTTAGTGAAACCATATTTTGCTTGGCATAAGTTTTCCTTTGATGTCATCAGGCCTCTGCCAATGGGATCCAACCAGTGTAAGTACATTCTGGTGGCTATCGACTTTTGATTAGGTGGGTTGAAGTGCAGGCAATATGGGATCTGGGGGAAGTCACAGTGGCCAACTTTATAATGGAATGTATTATCCAGCAACATGGCTGCCCTCAGTTCATTCTTACTGATAACAGAACCAACTTCACCTCACATATCCTTCCCATATTGAATGAGCTTATGGGCATCCAAAAGAGTTCTAATGATTTCATATCACCCCAAGTCCAATGGAATGATCAAACGGGTTAATGGGATGCCGGTGAACTTCCTTAGAAAGCTGGTAACTGATTGGCCCTCTGATTGGAGTTCCCTCCTGTCTACTGCTGTCTTTGCTTACAATATCAGCTACCATCCCACTACAGGGAAGAGCCCCTTCCAACTGTTATACATATGGCACCCTGCTCTTCTGCATTGCTTTATTCATGTGTAGAAGATACCAGAGAAATGGATCACCACTGTTAATTGATCAATTTAGCTGACACGTTATTCAAGCTACAAATGGAAGCGTACTCATTTAGCTTGGCCAAGAAGATTAGAAATCAAGCCACAATCAGGTATGATGTAGCGTGTTGACCCAATTCCAATAAGTTGAGATGGTTTTGTTCCACGACCAGCACAATTTTGGTTGGAAACATAAGCTGGCCAACATCTGGGTAGGTCCGTTCAAAATAATTAAGAAAACTTGTGTTGATGCATATACCATCAAAGATCTAGCAAGTTGTTAAATCTTTTAATCATGTACACATAAAGTTTCTTCAAGTGTTTAAACAATAGGAGGCTCATTTTCCAGCCAAAGGGGGGTAATGTTACATTCAAATATGACTGGATGATAAGCCCTGAAGAGTTACGATGGAATGGTGAGAATCCACCTACTAAGATAATAATTATGAGTATTTGAGCACCTTGAAATAAGGTGATATTGGGTTATAATGGGTTATTAAAAGATCGCCTCTAAATAAGGCGATAAGGCAATGTCAACATTTGACAAATATAATCTAGATCACCTCAAATTAGAGTTATAGAGAGTTGAAGAATAACATGCCAAAACCAAGGAGAATTGGCGGAATAGA
>JAKSZP010011554.1:0-13436 GCA_022478985.1 Massospora cicadina | reverse complement strand
CAGGTGGGACATGTAAGTTCAGGGTAGAAGAAGTAGAGAGTCCCTTCTCTACTCCGTTCAGGCTTTTGCCTGATAGCCCTGCTCTTGTTGCAAGGGAGGGATCTGTCAGTTGGGACACCATCATCCCATGTGTCCAGTATGACCACAATCAAACCCACTTAATCTATAAGACCTAAAGCTGTGTTTAGGATAAGTTGGTACATATGGTAGATGATTTTGAAAAGTATTGATGTAACCAGACCCCCAACAGTATAATGACCACCCCTGTCAACGTAGTTAGGCCCAGATAGGTAGCTGGTTTGATGTTGATCAGAAATCAAGGAACGCCCATTGGATGGAGGAGAAAATCCTGACGGGATTCCTTCTGCCCAGTTATCTCTTCTCACATGATTATGGTGAACAACTGCGACAGTGCGGATCTGCTCAGTGTTGGGTGGAGTAGAATTTACAGATAATTGATGTACAAACTGAACAAGTTTAAGGAGAGGTACATATGGCTCTAACAATGGATCTATAACATTGTAAAGCTCAGGGTATGGCTTCACGGTGAGGCCATAGCTATACACACATCAACTTCAGATAAAATGCCTGCTCCAATCAGCACATGCGCTTCCATAGTAAATTGGTCAGCAAATGCAGTGAGGGTCTCGTTTTGCTGAAACCCAATGGTCAAGAACTCAGCTTTCCACTGCAACATTTTTGCAGTTCCGCTGAACAATTGCAGCACTGTCTCCTTAACTTCATGGTATGAAACGGAACTAGCTGAGAGGTAACAAATGACTTGATCAGCACTTTCAACATCCAAAGAGGAGAGTAACAGCTTTGTTTTTTGTCAATCCGAAGTTCCCTCAGTTGCAAACTCAAATCAGCAAAAGAACCCTATAAATATTTCCTTTGGGATCAAATGGCGGCAACTTGTCACTGTAAACCTTCTGAAAGCAACTCATCCTATTTTTCAACCACAGTTAATTAACACAAGTCTCAACTCCCCATAGGGCCCAGAGCCATTGTTTCATGCAGATTTCATTTTGAAACAACCTGGATATGGCATAGCCGGCGGTTGAATTTTCATAATTTTGTTATTTGTCAATGGGCCCCTTATAGCGAGCACCAATATTTAATCTCAGTAATTCAGTATGTACCCGTTAAAGGGTTTTTTGCACAGGGTTTCCACCATTGAACAATTAGAATGGTCAATATGATGATTGCTAGTTCTTGATACACTTGTAACCACTTAAATTTATAATAAACACTGGAGCAATTTCCCCAATCACTTTTTTATTAAAATATATTTTCAGCAGATCCTTCCTCAGTCCACTCTCTTCTTTTTTCTCTCTTTCTAAACCTGCCTAAGACTACTCCTCCAGTCCCCTTGGTTCACTGATATCCCAGTGGCCTCTGTCAGTACTGACTCTTCTGCTTAGTTTATTCATGTCGTCATCTTTTCATTGGTTTTGTCTTATTATTCTTTAATCATTTATTTCCTTGATTTGAGGCGATCCAAAACCCTTTTATCAAATGTCAACATCGCCTTTTTTCCCTATTTTGAAGGCAACCCAATAAGACCAGTTATGAACCATTATCGCCTTATCTAAAGTGACCAATCACTTATAGCTCTGAATCATCCTCAGAGGATTCTGTCCATTGATCCTTTAGCGGAATTCCTCCAATGATCCGTGTGGTTGTAATAGTGGCTTATCATTCAGTCATATAAATTCTCAACACCTGGTGTCACAATTCTTATATGACTGAATAATAATCCTGGGACAGTTAGGGCGGGTTGAAATGAATCCACCAAAAATGAGATTAGTTACGATATTCAAGTGCCTTAAGATGAGGTGAGATTGGGATTTAATGGATTAATTAATGGATTGCCTCGAAATAAGGCGATCAGGCAATGTTGACATTTGATTAATACAAATTAAATTGTCTACAATTTAGGCTATAGCGAGTTAAAGAATAACTAACAAAAGCAAGTAGAACAGTGGAACCAAATAGCCCAAGCAACGAGTGTGGTATTGTCAGAAGCCGCTGTATATAAGCGGGATGGGCAATTAAGAGGGGTTGTTTAATAGGGAAAAAGAGAGCAAGATAGAGAGAATCTGAGGAGCTTATTATATTAAAATAAGGTAATATAGTGGGAGCAAATGCCCCATAGTAATTATCTTAACGTTTATTCTGTTGTTACAAAGGGCCAAGATCGTCATATCATTGGTCCTATTACTCATTGGGCTAAACCCTGTGCAAACCTCTTACGGCATATCCCCAGGATTCCGCCAAATTACAACAGTGGTGCTCACTACAGGGGGCCCATTGATCAGTAATAAAATAATAAAACTTAAGTCACCTGCTATGTCTCACCTAGGTTGCTTTGAAAAGAAATCTGCATGACACAATAGGACTGTTGCATATGGGGAGTTGAAACTTGCATTAGACACCGTGCTCAAAAGACAAGTTGAGCTGCTTCAGGAAGTATGCTGTGCTCAGCTGCTGCCCTTTGATTGCCAAGGCAATATTCAAGGATTCTTTCAACAATTTGAGTTTGCAACTGAAGGTGCCTCGAATGGCGCAGGGCAAAAGTGTTAATCTCCACCTTGGATGTCAGAAGTGCTGATCAAGTTGTTTGTTACCTTTCAGACAGTTCCATTACTTACCAAGAAGTCAAGGAGACGGTGATATGCTTGTTTGGTGGAAAAGCAAAGATGTTGCAGCGGAAAGCTGAGTTCCTAACCATTGAGTTTCAACTAAATGAGAGTGTCACCACATTCACTGAGCGGTTTATGGTGGAATCACATGTGTTGATTGAGGCTGGGATTCTAGCTGAAGGTGATGTATGCATTGCAATGGCCTCTGCGGTGAAGCCATATCCCGAGCTTTACAATGTTATGGCCTCATTGTTAGAGGACTATGTACCTCTTCTTAAACTTGTTCAGTTTGTACATCAGTTAGCTGTAACTTTCCCTCCACCCAATATCAAGCGGATTTTCACTGTCACTGAGGCCTACCCTAACCATGGGGAGGAAATCAACCAGTCTATGCAGATCTTGCCAGGCTACTCCCCGCAGCTCACCATCTGTCCCATAACTGCTGAGCAACAACGTCCAACTACCGCTTTGGCCCTAACTATGCTGATCAACAGCAGGCAGTCTAACAATGTGGGTCTGGTTATGCCAATCATCTTTGGAATACCTTTCTAAGTGGGCTAACTTATATCAAGCACAGACGTAGGCCCTATGGAGTAAGTTTCCTAAATTGCAGTCGCACTGGGCACATGGGACAATGGTTCCCCAATTGATAGATCCCTTACATGCAACAGAACTAAGTTATTAGGGAAAAATCAGAGCGGAGTAGAGATGGGACTCTCTACTTCCACTATCTCGAAGTCATACGTCCCCCCTGAATCCATTGTATTGAAGGAAGTAGAAGCCTCCAAGTATGATGATACATTCCTCTACCAACAGCCAGCTGGGGGAGTAAATGTGCTGACCCAAGCACAATTTGAAAATATGGCTGACCCAGAGTTTTTGGAGCAGCCAAAGCCTTACGCTTGCCAAATGTTTGCCCAAAATCTGTCAGACCAGCTAAAACCATCTGCGGATGCATTCTCTCTAAGTGAAGTAGAGGTCTCCTTTCCAGTGGATGCTATTATAGCAGGATACCCTAAAGTCAGTGCAGGTATTATAGGTTTCCTGGGAAAACGTGAACAGCTGAATGTAAATATAATAAATATCTGGAATTCATTGTACTTGGAGTGCACTTACTGTGACATGGTGGTAGCCAAAACCCGATTATGAGCTATAATTGATATGGGCGCTCCTGTTAACATTATCTTCACTAATCTGGTGGCAAAGTTGGCTTTGAAATCTGACATAGAATACTGGATGGTGTATGGGACTGCAGGAACAGAAATTACGGTCTCCAAGGGAGCGTATATTGCACTTCCTTTGCGGTTCAGATCTATTGTTGTGGTGGCTCCAACGGTGGTATTACCAAACAGTACTATGATTTATAGATTGGAACTGCATTTATGCGACACTATGGGGCTATAGTTGACATGATGGAAGAGACCCTAGCCATCCTGGGACAACGGATTCTCATTTATTTTACTTCCAGGAGAGTGCCAGATGACCCAATCTGCTCAAGTCAAATTAATCTCGCCTATAGCGATGGTGTGATACCTGTAAAATATTGGCATTTGAAGTGGAAGACCCAAACACTCTTAACCCAGATTTACGAGTACAAAGTAATTCCGCTACGAGCTGCAAACGCTTCTATTATTCCTTCTGGGCATCAGTTCATAATTGGAACAGAGCTTGAAATTGATATACTGGGCGGTCTGTACAGAGAGGTTGTGGGCCCTATCAACAATCACGACTTAAACCTCATGTGGCTCCTGGGTTACTGTTACCCAGGCAGGGGGAAGTAAAAGTGTTGGTAGCAAATCTGCAAAAGGAAGTGATGAAGGTTCAGCGGCACCATGTGGTAGCTTACCTGCATTTGATCCCAATTGATGAGGTCCACCATATACATAACTTTGGTTCATGGGAAGATCTCAGCTTGCCTTTAAAAACCACCTTCAGCTTAATGACTGTGGTTCCTCGGGAGGCGCTCACTGGTCTATCAGAGGATCAGAAGGACAGGGTGATGGATCTGTTCAAAAAGTATCACGGCATCTTTACAACTGACAATCATGACTTGGGTTGTGCTCACGGGGTTGTGCATTGGGTGGATACGGGAGACCACCCCCCTATCAGGTCATGGCCTATCCGTCACTCAAAGGCAGTGGAAGAAGTTGTGTCTGCAGAAATAGATATATTGGTGGAACTGGGAATGTTGGAGCTGTCAAAAAGTCCTTGGGCATCCCTGGTACTAATTTTTAAAAAGAGAGATGGCTCCAATTGAGTAGAAATCAATTATCAGAAGCTTAGCAGCATTATGAAAAAAGATTTGAGCCCACTTCCACGAATTGAAAATGCGTTAGATTGGTTAGGTGGGGCCAAGTATTTCTCTGCTATGGGCTTGATATTGGGTTACTGGCAGATAGAGTTGCCCATGGCAGAACAAAGAAAAGTGCGATATAATCACCTCAAAAGGATTGTTCCAGCCTACACGTATGCCACAGGGTTTGTGCAATGCTCTCGCTAAGTTCCAGCGGGCTATGGATACTATTTTGGGTGACCTAAAGCTGCCTTGCGTCCTTGTCTACCTTGACAATATCAACGTATTTTTGCGAACACTCATGGAGCACTTGGACACCTGGAGCAAGTGTTCCACCGCCTGGCTGATAAAGATATCAAGATTAAGCCCAAAAGTCCCACTTTTAAGGAACAATTGGAATATCTCGGCTTTGTGGTAGACTCCAAAGGGATTAGTCCTCAGCCGTCCAAGGTGGAAGCCATCCACCAGATGACTCAGCCAAGCAATAAGCAGGATATCCAGGTGCTCTTGGGGATGATTGGTTACTACTGGTGGTTCATTCCCAACTTCAGCTGTGATGGGGCTCCACTCTTTGAGCTACTTAAGAAAAACGCTGTCTTCAACTGGACGGATCAATGTCAAACCGCTTTTAATGTATTATGAACCGAGTTGGCTAGTGTAACTGTTTTGAAATACCCCAATTTCGAATAAAGTTTATTGTGCAAATGGACGCTTTGCTTTCTGCTGTAGGGGCTGTGTTATCCCAAAAAGATGATGACGGTGTTGAGCACCCCATTGCATATTGCAGCCGCAGCTTAACTGGCCCTGAACAGAAATACACCATGACTGAGAGGGAGTGTTTATAAGTAATATATACATATAAGCAATTCTGGAGCTATTTTCACGGGGTGAAATTAAAAGTGGTAACATATAATGCCTCCTTGTGCTGGCTACAGAATCTGTGGGAACCTGAAGGGCGGCTCGCGCAAAGGCTTTGAAGCTCCAAGCATATGATTTTGAGATCATGCATTGACCTGGGGCAAAGCATTAGAATGTGGACTGTCTTTCCCGATTACCCACGGTCGCCATTACACAAGATGTGGCGGACATGATGTATGAAAAGATGATTGGGAGAAAATATCAAGATGAGCCACTGCCCATGATCAAAGTGTTAGATGGGATTAGTCAGGATACCTTCTTGCAAAATGGGGAATTATATAAGTGGATTGGGGAATCAATGCTGAGTTTCCCAAAACCCTCTGCCCGGCCTGCAATAATTATGGATGCCCATAAAGCAGTAGGTCATGGAGGGTTGAAAAAGAAGCTGGAGTTCTTGCAACCCCACTACTATTGGAAAAGTATGATCTATGATGTGCTTGAGACAGTTGATTGTTGCCATCAGTGCCAAGTGGAGAAGCCATACCACCGAAGGACCGCCTACCAGCTAGTTAAGCCTCAGTTCACATGGCATACCATTTAGTCAGATGTGGTGGGACTGCTGCCAACTGGCGCGAACCGCTATAAATATATAATAGTAGCCATCGACCATTTGACAAGATGAGTGGAAGTGAGGGCTATCAAGGATTTGGGGGCTGTCACTACCAACCAAGTTCATCCTGGAGTGCGTCATACAGCGCCATGGTTGTCCACAATTTATCCTAACAGACAATGGAACCAAATTCACATCCCATATAATGGCCAAGTTGAACGAGCTCATGGCAATCTACGGGGTTTTAACTACCCCCTACCACCCTGAATCTAATGGTATGGTGGGATGGGTCAATGGAACTTTGGTAAATATTCTACGAAAGCTCATAAATGAGCAGCTATCAGACTGAAGCACCCTTTTATCCTCCGCTGTCTTCACATATAATATCAGCTACCACTCAGCAACTGGTAAGAGTCCATTCCAATTGCTCTATATATGCCATCCAGCGCTGCCTGCATTGCTTTACTCCTGTATTGAGGATGCCGGTGGAGTTGAACCCCCACCACTATTTGTCTACCTTAAAAAACACGCTGATCAAGCTCCAAACTGAGGCATATTCTACTAATCTTTCCAAGAAGATTTGGAATCATGTGGCTGACCAATATAGATGCTGCAGTCTTCCATAGTTCAGGGTGGGGGAATTGGTTCTCTTTCATGACCAACATGGGTTTGGAAGAAGGAAAAAGATCACCAGCATATGGAGCGGACCATTCAAGATCATTGAGAAAAAAGGGGTTGACACCTACACCATTAAGGAACCTATGGGGGGTCAAATTATTAACTGGGTATATGTGAAGTTCCTCTGACCATACAAACAATAAGAGCCTTATCATCCAGTCAAGGAGGGGGTAATGTCGCGATTCTGATATGACTGGACAATAATCCTGGGACAGTTAGGGTGGGTTGAGATGAATCCGTCAAAATGAGATTAGTTACAATTATTTAAGTGCCTTGAGATGAGGCGAGATTGGGATTTATGAGTTAATTATTGAATTGCCTCAAAATAAGGAAATCAGGCAATGTTGACATTTGACGAATACAAATTAAATCGCCTACAATTCAGGTAATAGGGAATTAAAGAATAACTAGACAAAACGAGGAGAATCGGTGGAACCAAATAGCCCAAGCAATGAGTGTGGTATCATCTGAAGCTGCTGTACATGAGCAGGATGGGCGATTAAGAGGGGTTGTTGGTTATTAGGGAAAAAGAGAGCAAGATAGAGAGGATCTGAGAAGCTTATTATATTAAAATAAAGTATTGTAATGGGAGCAAGAGCCCCATAATTATTATTTTAATGTTTATTCTGTTGTTACAAAGGGCCACGATCGTCATATCATTGGTCCTATTACTAAGTGAAATAAACCTTGTGCAAACCTCTTACAGCGTATCCCCAGGATTCCGCCGAATTACAACATCTTGGAATGATTTTATCGCCAGTTTTTGAAGAGCTTTAGTAAAAAAATTAGCCATTATTTTATCTTCTTAAGACTGGGGACCATTCAAATGGACGGCGGATTGCCAGCTGGCCTTAAATCATTTAAGGCTATGTCTCACTGAAGCACCTATTTTGATGTATCCAAACTTCAAAAAAACATATATTCAGATGTATGCTTCACTCACCACCGTAGGGGCAGTGCAATCCCAATTTGGATCTGATGGAGTAAACCATCCTGTTTCTCAGTGTAGCCGATTAGATTTGCATAAATGAAAGCTAGACACTCTTTTTTATACGGTATAATTAAGAGTGTCTAGCCATCATTTATGCTTGAAAACAAAATCATATTTACATCCATAGGGTACACTTACTTGTGGTAATGGATCATGCTTCTCTGCACTGATTGCAGAACTTGAAGGATCCAGAAGAACGATTAGCCCACTGGGCTTTAAATCTATAGGCGTCTGACTTCAAAATACAGCATTGCCCCTGTCATGAAGCACCAAAACGTGGATGGACTGTCCTAGTTGCTTAAGGTAGCCTTACTGGCTGATAAGGAATATGTATATTTGACAAAATGATACCTCATTAACATGATAATGAACCTGAAAAGTTTAACGCAAATTGGGAAAGCAAAGATTAGATACCCTTTTATTAAGGATGAGAAAATTATATAAAATCATTGTAGAACAAACCGTTTTGTTTCCTTGTCCCACTGAGTGGACTGACTTGATTATTGTATCGCACTTGGCAACAGGTTATGGTCATTTTAAAAAACGCTTGAGCAATTACAATTCCAGTACTAATAGGATTCCATGTCATTTAATATTCACAAAACTCTTATCTATTGTCAAGAGTGCCAAGTGGAAGCGCCTTAATGAGAGGTAACTTCCTACCAGTTAGTCAAGCCTAGCTTCACATGGCATACAGTATCCATGATGTTATAGGCTCATTGACCAATACTTCTGGGCAGTTCAAATCTTTTATTTGTAGCTATATATCACCTCACCAAGTGGATGGAGGCAAAAGTGTTCAGAGACCTAGGGGTCATGACCACCAACAAATTTATTTTGGAGGATATAATTTTTGGCATGGATGCCCCCAATTTCTGATGACAGATAATAAGACCAATTTTAAGTCACAGATGATTTCTAAGCTTAACAATTTAATTTGCATAAATGTGGTAATGTCTATGCCCTACCCCCTGAGACCAACAGCACCATTAAGCATGTGAGCGGTACACCTGTTGAAATTCTGTGCAAATTGGTCACCCTCAGGGCTTAGTTGAAATCTAATTCTCCCTCCGCCATATTTACATAACATTGCATTCACTCAGCCACAGCGCATTCCCCATTTGCATTACAGCATGGGAAACAGCTGGCGCTGTCCTAATTTTGTATTCATGTCTGATAGATAAGAGTATGAGCCCTAGTCAATACCTGGATAAACTCACAAGAACCCATGATTCAGCTACAGAGCTCGCTTATCCTAATGCGTTGGCTCAGAAAGTTAAGATGTGAGCTCAGGAAAATGAGGACCACTAGACCTTGCCTACAATTGGCATAGGAGAATTGGTTGGTATTATGACTGTTAAAATTGGGGGAAAGACGTTAGATATCAACTTTTCCAGGTTATAATCATCAAGCAATAAGTCACTGTTTCATTATAGTAGCCTTAACCAAAAACAAGACTGTCAGAAAATATATATGATTGGACAATAAACCTAAATTATTGATTGCGGATCATCAACTATCCGTCAAGTTCAGTTTAAAGCATTTACTATTTACCCCAATTTGATATGGCTAGACACTGAGAAATTTATCTTAGCCAAAATATAGGTATTCTGCATGAACTCCCAATGATGAGATGAGCACTATGGAAATTGGAGAAGCTGAGTAGCTTCATGGATGGGCCAAAGAGTGGCTGGAGAGATGAGTGAAAAAAGGGAAAATGAAGGATGGAGGTGGGGTATTTTATATTTGATAACACATAGTGGATTCTACGGTGAGTATTAAAAGGATAACGGTAGTGGACTCTTCCATTTGAAATAAAGATAGTGTTTGATAAAGCCTTTGGATTCATTTTTTATTATGCTCATTCAAGGAATGATAATCCTCATATCGTCTTTCCATTGCATCAGTTGGAAAACTTCCTGTGAAACCCTTTGCAGATTACAACCTATTCTGCCAGATTTTGAACAGTGGTGCTCACTACAGGGGGCCCGCTGATTCAACCAAATAGCCAAGTTATCCAAACCATGGCACATCCGGTTAGCACTTATGGGAAAACCTCCCAGACCACTGAATCAGCGAAGTATGCTGACATCAAGCTTGCTTTGAATACAATAAGCTAAACCTAAGATTAGCTCTTATACGAGCATAAAGTGGCGAGGGATCAGTTTAAAGAAATTTCAATCAGCTGCGTGTTATTGATTGCCAGAATAATCAATTATCAAACCACCTTTATGACATTATTGAGCAGCTACACTATGTGGAGTAGAAAATAAAGCTATATATTATCCCTAAAGTCCCTGTGGGGAAGCTGACGAGCCAACAGCGGATGATATTGAAGGGCCACGGCATTACAATAGCTACAATATTGAGGAAGGTGAAGCGGAACTATTTGCCAACCAAGCAGGCAGCATGAGTCAGTTCACATCTGGCAGGATTTTGAGGGATGATTATGCCTCACCAAAAATAGTTACTCACATTTTTGCAGAATTGCTGATGGAGGAGGTCAGGCTGCTTTCAATACTGCGCTCAAGCTGAGTTCTACTATTACTACTATGCCCTCCACATGATGAGAGTCAGGTTATGCCCCAAAAGCAGTGCTCCAGTTTGCTCCCAGAGCTCGTAGCTTTGAACGGGATGATGACGTTTGCATTGACAAGTTTCCTCCATTCAATCGGGATGAAATATATATGGTTTCTTCAAGCAGTTTGAGTTTGAGGTGGAAGGAGCATTGGACTGACATAAGGCTAAGCTGCTGATATCTATTCTATATGTCAAAAGCACTAACCAAGTTACCTGCTAATTGAGGGATAATTTCGTCACCTACCAAGAAGTTAAGGAAAACGTGCTGAGCTTTTTTAGGGCATAGAAAAAATGTCTCACCGAATGGCTGATTTTCTAACAATGGGGTTCCAGCGAAATGAGACACTGACGGTGTTTGCTGATCAGTTTACTTCAGAAGCGCACGTCTTGGTAGGAGTGGGAACACTATCCAAGGCTGACATTGGAATTGCAATGACCTTTGCAATAAAATCACACCATGAGTTATACAATGCGATGGCTATTATCATGCAAGGGGATGTTCCCTTGCCTAAAATTGTCAATTACTTGCATCGTCTAGCAGCAAAGCTTAGCCCTCTTAACTCTGAACAGAATCCTGCAATGGCCCCCATGGGCCTCCTTCTTTGAGCAGTGAGAACTGGCCTTCTATGATTCTGATTAATAATTTTGGATATATTATAAATATTCACCTCAGCCTCAGCCATTTTACAACCCTGCGGCCAACCCTCAGCTGGACCTTCTACTGATACTTGAGGCCAAGAACTCTATGGAGTAACCTGCTATGCTTGCGGTCATTTTGGGTATATTGCATTCCACTTCTCTACTAAGTGGAAAGTTCTTGTCATGCAGCTGAACCGGTACAAGCAGGAAAAGACCAAGCGGAGTAGAGATGGGACCCTCTAATTCCACTGGTTTAACTACAACTGTCTTAATTTATCTGATGAGTTGCTTCCAGCCAAAGATCTCTGATATAATGATGAATTATTATATAAGAAATTGGCTGATGACGTGCACTTGTTAACTTGCACTCAAGCCTAAGAGGACGCCATGGAGGAAGGTTATCAGGAAACTCCCATGTTTTTCTTAGCACTAGTGGTGCCTAACCCAAAAGGGGGAGCCGCCATGCATCTTTATTTGCAATTGGCCAAACAAAGGATTATCATAAATAAAAAGACTTCTAATATAGCACCTCAGCCAACAGCCTATGAAACCATATCAGAAGGTGAGGAAACTTTGGGAAAACTTATGTCAGGTGCCCGCTTTATCTGGTGGACCATGGCGGACAACATCAGGGTATGAGCATCAGCAACATGTGGCATAAGGGGGTATTGTTGTGGGTTTTCTTTGTTGATGAGGCCGGCAGTGTCCTTTGCCTCAACATATTGAGCTAGTTGATGCTCAGCAAAAGTGATGAGAGCAGGCACACAAGTGAATGACCTGATGTGCTGGAAGGTTTTAGGATAATTGGGGTCAAATTAGAGAATATTTTTTGCTTAATCAATGCAAGCACGGCTCACACCAAAAGCAAACTCCTCAATTTCATATTCACATATTCCTCAGAAATCATTGGGAAAATTGGGGATAGGAATACCCTCAAAAAGGGGCTCCATCGCCCCATGAAGTTACTGGTGAAATAGGGTGTTGGCAGGGGTAGCTGAAGCTTCAACTGCCTTTTTATTATTATTTTATAAATTGGAAATCGTTTTGAGGGTAAAAATGGTAGGGGCGCAAATTGGGACGGTCAATGAAGAACTCCTCCAAAGCAAAATCCAGTTTCACATGGTATGGCCATTAATCCTCATTAATCCATTTGAGAGCCTTGAATAGATTGGATTCAGCCAGCAGTTTGTCTGACACCAAAATTAGAGCAGGAAAACTCCAATGCCTTACACATGTCAAATCTTAGAGCAAGCCACCTCTGATTAATCTTGACATTCATCATATGCACCTTCACTGAAAGTGGTAAACATCATAATTTTAGTATATGCAATCATTGAGGAGTACCTCAAGGTCAGAGTGGGTATTATGTGGTTCTTTGAAAAAAGGATTACTTAGGTGTTCACATATTAAATAACCAGAATTCTACCTATTCTGAATAAATATTATTATGACATATTTGTTGTGAGTAACAAAGTTCACATGATCTTAGTCACTGGCGCCCTGGTTAATATAGTATCCGCCAGAGTGGTAGTTAAGTTGTTGCTGAAGCCTAATGTGGAGCACCAGATGTTATATGGGACCACTGGGGAGGCCTTCATTATCTCGGAAGGAGCATACAGTGCACTGTCTTTGCCATTTGGGTTGACTGCCATCTCATCACTGGCGATTATGCTGCCTAAAAATCACTATGACATGCTGATAGGAGCAGCCTTCATGCGCCACTTTGGTGCTGTAGCGATATGGCTGAGGAGACCTTCAAAATCTTGGGCCAGCGGATCCTAGTTTATTTTACATCCAATGGTGTGCCCCAAGATTCCAATCATTTGGGACAAGTTAATCTTGCATACACTGATGATGTTTCCCTGTCCAATATCAGCGATTAGAAAAAAACCAGGGTTTTTCCTCACCAAATATATGAGTACCTGGGGTGGCTGCTCCAATCCACTGCATCCATATTAATCCCCTCTGATCACCAAGTTATAGTGGGCAAACAAGCTAGAAATTGAGATACCAATTGGGCTCTATGGTGAGATTCTTGGCCCTTATCAGCAATCATGCCTTGAAACTCGTATGGCCCCAGGCATAATATTACCTGGACATGGGGAAATCAAAGCGTTATTAGAATTTCTACAAAAAGGACCG
>JAKSZP010011553.1:0-13488 GCA_022478985.1 Massospora cicadina | reverse complement strand
CAAGAGAACCAAACCTGTTCAGTAAATGATCATTAGGGTTGTTTACTAATAACCTCTAAAGTAAATTTTTACAAGTTGGTGCTTACTACAGGGGTAGTTGAGTAAAAGAATTTATAACATGAAGTCCTATGAAGATGTTTCCAATTTTGGAAATAAGTTAATGAAGGAAGTAACAAAGATAGAACATGAAGAGGATCACATTCAATGACATTTACCCAGCTCAGTAGTGGAGCTCCGAGTGAAGTAAATTTAAAGATACTCAAATATATGGGAAAAAGGACTTGCAGCCAGAATATGGAACTATCTAGTGCTGTAAGGAAACCAATTCCACTAAACATATACTTGTGATGAAGAGTATCAGAAGGGCCAACTTGTGTTGAAATTGGGCCACTGGAAATAGTCCTGAGGAAAATCAGGATCAACTTGGGTTGAAATTTCAGCTGCTTTAAATAGTCCTGAGGAGTGAGTGTTTAGATGAGGCATTGGATGAAATAGGAAGCAATCAATCCAAAGAATTTGATTTCCATACCAATGAAGATATGAAGATAAACTAGGAAATGATTGATCCAGATAGTGGATAAATTCGTTTGACTTAATAACACTCAACCAATGATCAGAAGTTTCTGATGATGAGTTCATCAATTCAAGAGAAATTGGATGAAGCTAACAAGGCTATAATGACCTGTGTAATCAAAGATGGCAATGAATGCCAAAATTCATTTAAAATAGGAAAATGTTAGGCATTCAAAAGAAAATGTTGGCTAATGAGATACAAAGATCCAAAGCATCAATTTGCTGAAATAAGTGATGAAATTAAGACCCGTTGGATGAATAACCAGTCAGAATTAAAGACCTAATATTCAAGAGTATTGCCAAAAGTCGACAACTATAGCCTATACATGAAGAGATAGTGCTGCTGGTCATATAGTGAGAAAGGTCAATACTAATTGGAAGTATTGAGTCTAAGAGAAAATATTTGCAATGTTCCCACAGATCTCTGAACCATTAAATGGTTATGTCCTGAGACTTTAATCAAGTCCTAGAAGAGTACCACTGAACCAAATGGTTGGTTAAATCTTGAGAGATAAGATTTTGAACCATTATAACTGGTAGGCTTAAGTACCTAGGACCCAGTTTGGATGAAGGGGAAAAGAAGGACCTCTGAACCTTTTTTTAGGTTGCAAGTCCATTGCAAAAGAAAAAATACAAATATATTTAAAATATATAAAAGATATAAAATATTGATTTTTATGGTCTATGAGTTTCAGACCTAAGAATTGACAAAAAATCTGGATGGCCGAATTGAGGAGATTCCACAATTTTGGAACTCTTGATGAGATGGAATTAATGGCCAGGATAACTGAGAGTATCAACCTATCAGTTGATCAAGAGCAACTTGCTGATCTGTTGGACGGTCAATAAGAGGAGGTGCTCAAAATATTCAAAAAGTATTGGGAAGTGTTTGCTCAGGATGACCACAATTTGGGATGTGCATGAGACATGATCTACAATGTCAACACCGGGGAAAACTTACTGATCAGGATGAGACTGATCTGCTGATCAAAAGCCACTGAAGCAGTAGTGGAGGACGAAATCAGCAAATTAATGAAGCATGGGCTTCTGGTTCCGTCATCAAGTCCCTGGGCAAGTCTTATTCTAATCATGAAGAAAAAGGATGGCTCCAACTGGGTGGTGTTTGAAAACCAAAAAAATATGAAGGAGGATTCGTATCCCCTACCAAGGATCAACAATGCACTAGACTGATTGGAAGAAGCGAAGTATTTCTCCACAATGGATCTGATCTTAGGATATTGGCAGATCAACTTGCCAAAGAAAGACCAGGAAAAATGCGCAATTATCACCGCGAAGGGGCTATACCAACTGACTAGGATGCCCCAGGGTCTATGTAATGCGCCTGCAACGTTTCAGAGGGCCATGGACGCAATAATTAGCGACTTGAAGTTGTCATGTGTCCTGGTATAACTGGAAAATATAAACGTGTTCAGTAGGATGTTTACAGATCACCTACACCACTTGGAACAAGTATTCTGGTGACTGTCCGTGGCTAACCTGAAGATTAAGCTGTGGAAGTGCCACTTCTTTAAAAAAGAGTTGGAATATCTGGGTTTTGTATCAACTCCAGTGGATTGCAGCTGCAGACCCAGAAGATAGAATCCATAGAACGGATGGCTGTGCCAAAGAGTGTCTGAGACATCCAAGTGTTCCTTGGGATGGTCGGATACTACAGAAGATTTATTTGGGACTTCACCCAAATAGCTGAGCCTTAAATCTATTTATTGAAGGATCCAAAAGAAAGGATTCATATGGTTTGAAGAAGCCCAGGAATTCTTTGATGAGCTACGCTGTTATTTAATAGATTCTCCAATTCTGAAGTATCCAAATTTTGATTGAGAGTTTATTATTCAAACTGGTGCTTCATTGACGGCGATCAGCGTCATACTAAGCCAATTAAATGAACTTGGGGGTGAAATCTGGTGATTTATGTGAGCCGGACACTCTCAGCTGCTGAGAGAAACTACACCATGACTGAACGAGAATGCCTTGCAGTCATTTATGCATGTAAGCATTTTTGGGTGTACATCCATAGAATGCACTTTAAGGTGGTGATGCATCACTCTTTGTTGCATTGGATTACACAATTTGAGAGAGCCCAAAGGATGACTGGCTTAATAGCACTTAAGCTTCAGACTTATGATTTTGAGATTGTCCACTGATTGGGGGCTTCTCACCAGAGCCCAGATGGCTTATCGCAGTTACCAATGGTCCAGATGGTATACCCACAGGCAAATGAGCTATTCCAGATAATGGTCAACAGAGAAATCAGGGACGAGCCCCAAGAAATCCAAAGTGCGCTTCAGAAAGCTTTGGAAAACACTGAAACTATAGATGGACAAGTACTAAGACAATCAACAGGAAGCATTTATTATTCCTAAAGCTGTCAGAAAGAGCAGCTATAGTGCAAGCAGCTCACAAGGTTGTTGGGCATGGAGGCCTGAGGAAAACAACCAATCATATTCGCCAGTACTACTACTAAGAATCCATCAACTACAATGCCATGTATTATCGAGCTTGTTACGTGGAGTGCCAGCTGCACAAAACACATAAGAATACAACTGGATATTGACTGGTCCGCCCTGGATTTGCCTGTCACATGGTGTCCATCAATGTGATGGAACCGCTGACAATGAGCACAGGGGGAGTCAAGTACATTACAGTTGCAATTGACCATCTGATGATATTGGTTGAGAAAAAGGCCCTAATGAAAGTAGACGCTACCAGTACCACGAGGTATCCTGGATCAAGTAGTATATTGACATGGATGTTTGCAGGTCCTGCTTAGCGATTATGGGACCAACTTCACATCTCATGTGATCCTGAGATTGAATGAGATAATGGGGATCATAGGAGTTGTTTCAGTACCTTACCAGCCAGAGACAAACAGACTGGTAAAACAGGTGAACGGAATGCTGGTCACAATGCCAAGGAAGCTGGTTGCAGGAAGAGCTGCCATGTGGGTAACATACTTGAGTTGGTGACATTCGCCTACAATACAGTCATCATACAGCGATGGGAAAAATGCCGTTTGAGCTGTTAAACAAAAGAAAGGCCACATTGCCACCAATTTTATACTTGGTTGTGGAACCAATGTCAGGGATGAGTGCCAAACAGTACTTGAACTGAGTGACAAATATGCTGATTGATATGCAATCACAAGCATTTGATACAACTTTGACTAAAAGGATACAAGTAAAATTAACAGACAGTAAGAGCTGACCAGCCTTAGCAGACATCAAATAGGTGAGAGTTTCCTATTGCAATATGCATGGTTTCAGAAGAAGAAACAAACTAGATGCGATGTGGTCGTTCCATCTGAAGTGATCACTTAGATGGCGACTGATGCCTACTTCATCATGAAGCACTTGGATGGAAGAGTTGTGAATCGAGTCCACACTAAGTATCTGAAGTGATGGATTAATGAAAAAAATCCAAGAGTTCCTGAAGGACTGATGAACCATTAAGTTAGTCATGTCCTGATTAGATCAAGCCTAAAAAAAGGACCTCTGAACCAATCTAGATGGTTAAGTCCGAAAAAAGACCTCTGAATAATAGGAAAACTGGAAGGTTTAAGTACCCAGGACCCAGTTTGGTGGAAAAAATAAAAGTTAAACGCTGAACCAAAACAAGGTCAAGTCCCATGGAAAAAAGAAGAATAAAAATAAGAGAATGATAAAAGATATTGGAAATAAAGTATTAAACCGCATAGAGAAAAAACTTGTATAATTTTATATTTTTATTTTTAATTGTCCTCAATACAGGGATGATTCTGCCTATGTCGCCTCTTGGGGAGGGAGGATGGATTGCAGTAGGAATGAACAGCCCATTGAAATCAATGTGAGCGGACACTAGCAAGGGCTAGACCTACATGAGAACACGTTCTTTGAGAAGACGCAGAGCCCTGTGAGAAATTTACTAGGGGAAGGAAAATTGAGATGTTGGAATAAGGCAATTACAAAACCCCAGAGCAGGGAGGAAAGCAACAGTATAAGAAGCGACAATTGGTTAATAACCCAAGTAATCCCAATACAGTACCAGAGCTGGAAGATTAGCCTTGAGCGTCTGATAATGGGCTTCATCAAGAACACTGGACATATGGTCCAGCAGCAAGTAAGGGATGCTTGATGGGGGTTGCCAAATCATGCCCCCTACCAATGCCATCAGTGGGAGATACTAATGAGAAGCGCTGGCAAAGAGATAGTCATGCATGGAGCATATGGCATCCTGCAAGCGATGACTATAGGCTTCTTGGAAGCTGAAGCTGAATGAGCGTTGAAACTTGGGTGAGGCTGAAAGCTTTGTGGACCAACTTCAAAGAACTTGGCCAGCAAAGTGAAGATCATAAGCGGCTGTATCCCAATCCAGGATGTTATTAAGATCAGAGGAATTCAGCGCTAGGGACAAAGTCTCAGTGACTTGGGCCCTGATTTCAGCGTAGGGGAGCTCAAAATGAGTACTGTTACTGATGGTGAGCTTGGTATCCAGCACAGCAAGTTTGTAATATTGTCCGAGTTGGAAGAGGAACTCAAGAAGCAGGTCTGACATGGAAAGAGACGAGCGGTCAAGAGCAAATGGCATAATCTCTGGTTCATCTATGACAATGGTTGGTGCATCAGTGAAAGGAGCCAAATCTAGGAGAGTTTCAAAATCCAACTCTGGAATTGATGGCAGAGGAAGAATCAGCTGAAAATTGCTTGAAATGATCGCAAGACTGGTTTTGGAGGATTAGTTACCATTTCTGTAATTAGATGGAAGTACTAGCTGCTGGTGCCAGACTAGGTGTATGAGTCCTGGAAGGACATTAGAGGTCCCACCATGTATCCCAACTCATCTGCTGGAAGAGCCAGAGGTCTTGATCAGACAAACTATTCAGAAGCTGCTGGTATTGTGACTTGAAATTTGACATATGAGCTGGATGAGAGGGGGAATGTTGGACTTATATATGGAAGTCAACATTATGCACTCTACAATCCATAAAGCAAAAATTTCAGAGAAATTAAACTCAAAATTGATGAAATATGCTTTCCAAGAGAAGAATTAGGATTGAATTGAGCCAAGAGGTTATGAGAGAAATAACAAGGGTGAATAAAAATAAGTATTCTTAATTGGGCTGCAAATGAAAATCAACGGCAAGAGTCTCCTGTCCAGGATGAGGAGAAAATCAGGAAATCAAGGACGCCAGACCAAGGATCCTGAATATGACAGCAGGTCATATGCCCTGATGGGGGAAACCTAGATCCCAGGACTAGTATTGTCATGAGTAAATTGATCAGACCAAAGCAACAAGAGGTCATGGGGACCGCGCTCTGAGTAGGCAGTAGCGAGGAGGAAGAGGAATAATGCAATATGACGAAGGTCATCCTGAGCAGCGTTGATTATTGACAATTGTACTCCACTGAACCAATGAATATTTGACAAGGTTTACAAAGCAGTGTTCTCATGCCCCAGTCCTTTTCTCGCTGGAAATCTAGGCAAGAGTGGGGATGTGTTGAGATTTTTGCCCATATTCCCAGCATGCTAGATTACCAGAAATCGCAAGGGGAAAATTCCCTGTGGTGAAGTGAATTGGAAATCAGTTGGCCTGAGTTTTGAAATAACTACATTCAGGGGATTTTGGTATATTTGACTGGTCATATCCATTGGGGCTTGATCCTGATGTATGCTTAAGATCTCATTGGGCGGAGTTACTGACAAAGTAAAGGGCATCTGATAGTGATTAACTATCAGGCGTACCAGTTGGGATCAGTCAGGTTTCATTGCCAACTTATTGGGAATTAATAGCAAGTTGCAAGGCAAGTGATGCCGCCTGCAACTAGCAAATTAAAAGGTTGGTGCATGACCTGCCTTAATGGGTAATAAGTCCCATTACCTAAGCAGGTCGCTAGCCAAATATGGTTGGTTTACTTGGATTAAAAAGAAAACGTTAGGGAAATGTTTCTTACCCTTTCCGTTTAGGTCTTGAGTATGTCCAGCGATAGAATCTTAGCCAGGATGGGGAATACTATTGCTGCTGAGACAAGGATGGGTGATTCAATAGCAACAGCTGCCATTTCATTGAAGAGGTGTCAACTGAGGGTTAGACGACCAAATCCCCACTATAAATTCCCTAAGATTCACTATTTTAAAAAAACAGTATAAATTATGAAAAAAGCATTTAGTAAAGAATTTCTATATTGTTTTCATCCAGTATATAGTTTAAGTAGTAAACCATCATCAGCTTCCATTGTGCCATTCTTCTCAAAGATATTATTGCTGTGTGCGATAATTTAAAGACTTTTAGAGAAAAGAGTAAAGATCTGAGTGGGGATTTAGAGAAGAAGGAGACACAATCGGGATTGCTGCCAACTGTGTGTTGAACTGAAGGGACTGTCACCAGGGAATATCAGCAAAGATTGGGTTGGACAGAACGAGGGAACAAATCCCTAGATCACAACATCTTAAGTATTTAATTGGGAATGCTGGCCAAGCTTTGGGCCAAGATATAATAATTCATACTCAACTATGGATAATAGTCATCATACTATTATCAATAAATAATCATTTATAATATACAACGTGGACAAAATGCACAAGAAATCCAAACATGTGCAGTAAAAAAGATTACTAGGGTTGTTTGCTAATAATAACCTCTAAAGTAAATTTTTACAGAGTTAAATCACCATGATCAATATAATAAACACTTCTGGGTAAAAGTAATTGATTGTTTTGTAAATTCAACAATTGAGAAAAGTTTTGCAGATGAGATGACCCCAGAGGAGATTGGAACAAAAAATTTAGAGCCCTCAAAAGCTGGAAAATTTTAAGTAAAAGCTCTGAATGATTCATCCGCAGTGTTCAATTCTGAAGACCCTAGAGAACGACAGAAACCCTAAGATACCCCACTGGACAAGTAATTGGCACCATTGGTAATAATAAATTTCCAAAATTTGGTTTAGAAATCTGCAAGCCACCTTCCACCTCCTCCTCACAATAGTATAAATACCCATCACTCTGCTAATAGTAGAGTGCTGAGTTATGTTGCATTCCCCTGGTCAACCACATTTATATACCAAACCAAAAAAACTACTAAATTTTAAAAGATTCTGCCCCTTTTAACAAAATTTGCAACCTATTAGGGACATACTCATTGATCTTGGTGATGGAGGTGGCCATTTTTAATGTTTTTATTAGCGTCCCTCAACTTGGAAGACCAAAGAGCACACCCCAAAGGAACTGCTCACCAACCACCCACCAATGAACACACTTTAGAAAATCCCCATTTTAAACTGTAATTCAAAACATTTAATCTAATCAACCATATACACGATCAGTTTGTAGAAAATCCTACTGTGGAATGGGAAATTGAAAATGCTTTTAGCAAAATTGCAGTTGAAGACACACTGGCAATATTGGACGTTACCAAGTGTGCCTCAAGGCCAACCTTAACTTTAAAGCTGACCTCCACTGAGAACTGCAGCTGCAGCTGCAAACCCAACCAAACTACGTAGCCCTCTTCCTTGTGAGAGACATGACCAGATTGTAGCTAATTCTCGGCTTAGTAATTAAACAATAATGATGCTCATCAACCAATACTTCCCTTGTATGTCCCTAGAAGATGCTTTTTGTGAATTATAGAATGACAATTTCATGTGGACTATGAATGCTATTGTGAGTATTGGAGTACCCCTAATGGAAGCTGAGTCTTTCCCTTAAACGTTGAATTTCTGACAGTGTACTTTAGATGCTCAGGATGTACCAGTATTTGATGAAAAACCTCCACCAGGTCTAACTTATTGATACAAGTGCTTCTTGAGATCAAAAATAATATTTTTTTAAAGAAAGTCTTGGGAAGGGTTCAGTTTTCATTATGATGTTTAATTTACAATAATAAACATAGGGTTGGAAATCCTCATTGGCCTCTGGGACTAGCAGGATGAGAGATACTGCTGAAGTTCTAAGAGGGTTTATTGATTTCAGCTTTTTGTTCTCTTAGCAACAAAATTAGGGTAATTGAATTCTTAATTGGCTACTTAGAGGTGCCAGGCATGAACACTTGGGTGAAAATACCTTTCTCTAGAGATTCAGAAGTTCCTTAAAATTTTCATGTCATAATATATTTATTCAAACTTAGAAAATTAGAATTAAACTCAAAAGAAAATATGTTTATAAAAAGTACTTTACTAATAAAGGGGTCAGTATTATCTAGAGTATCAAGGGAAAATTATAAATTTGTTAATTGATAATTGAAAACTATGTGTGAGAATGGAAGGAGATTCAGAATTGCAGAAGATGAAAGGCACAGTCCATGTTCAGAGCTAGAGTAGATCAGGGTTTCTTATTTTAGGCTGTTTTGAAATCAAATAATGATAACACAATTAAATGTTTCCATTATATTTTATTAGAAGTTAAAAGTGATAAAACATGTTAAGTGGCATGAGGTGGTAAATGAGGTAAATAGAGGAGTTAAACACTGAATACATCCTCAGTCCTGATACCAGGATGAATATTAACTTGGCTTGGACATTCTTCCCTATCTCATCATCCAGTGGAACACTAAAGGAGGAATTTATCCAGAGTTTGTTAGGTTGTAATTTTGGCGCTAATATGGGAAATTCTTACTTAAGAAATTATATAGTATTAGTGATCTTAGGGATTAGGCCTGATAAATCATCTGTAGATAAATTATACTAATAAAATTGGGCTTTAACACTGACTAAATCTCAACTAGTGATTATAAACTAATGTCAATAATAATAGTAAAGTCAACATCATTTAAAGTAATTAATATATCATGACCCAAAGTTGAGGCTTTATCTAAATTAAGGTAAGGTCTGACGTAGCCCCTTCTAAGCCTTAACTGAGGATGACAATATTTTTTCCAGGGTCAGTAAGTTTTGGTAGTGTCACAAACTACCATAGTTGGGCTGGATATGATAAACTTAGGTAGTCAGGTTAGGTGTCAGCCTGTCAATGAAGAGTTAGGGTTCAATCTCATAATATTTGAGCATTTAATAGTAGGACATAGTATCTCATGAATTTTGGTTGCTAGGGAATTAGATTTTGAAAGGGTGACGATCCCAGAATTTAGTTAGTCCACTCAGCTTAGGAAGGGCAACCTTAGTTTTAGCATCAGGATGGTTGAGCTGAGTGTGAGGATAAAATTAGTTGGTATAGGTGTATCTCCAAAATAGTGTTCAACAATGAAAATCTTAATTAGCACACGTCAGTGCCAAGGTAGTCATTAGTCCCGCTTGAGATCTGAGGTAAGCAAGGGATAGAGGAGTGGAGGTAGCACTCTGATATTTTTGATAGGTGAAAGTAATAACGAATTGGAGGGGAGTGAATATGATCCTGACAACATAGATGCATTAGCATCTGTATGAAAGACTATAACTGAACATGCGTTTGAGTCCAAAAGCTGCTTCAGGATGGAGGAAGCAATATGTCACAGGGAGAAATTTTAGCATCCTCTTTAGGAACTTCAATAATGAGTTTGTGGCAAGTGAAGGCTTGATAACAGGGGAGCCAGGCCATAACAATAAGGTTTAAATTGTCTGATTTGGTTTTAAAATATAAAATAACAAAAAAATGTGATTAGGCAATTAAATATAATGAAATTAGGCTCAATGTCTAAATCCTTGAGTTCTAATCTGATTCCCACAGGAGGTGCTTCATTAGTTAGGTTTTTAGTAATTAGCTGCTGAATAGATTTGAATTCCTGGATCAACCTTGTTTTATTTGAAATAAACTGAGACAAAGTTGGAGCCAAAATGGCAGGAGAAAGTGTTTGAGTTAAGTGGCCATTTAATAAACTAATAAAGGTGAGGACTTTTATTTTGATCTTACTTAAAATTTAAGGCAGCGGGTGAGCAGGTCATAAATTGATTTAGGCAACAGGTAAAGGCAACCCTTGGTCAGGTGGTTCATCTCAACGGCATAGATCATTTATCAGATATAAATTCACAATGCTGAAAGGTAAATATTAGGGTTTTTTTGATAAAGTAGGGTCAAATTTCTTATAAAAAATACAAGGTTATTTGAACCTTACTTTATAAATAACCCTTGTATAAATTTATATTGAGAGGCGTCATGTTAGCAGATTGACAGAATAGTGAGGACAGGAGATTTTGTACACAGTATCACTTAAAATCTAAAAAGGCTATCATGTGGTAACTTGTTAACTGCTTTGATCTGATTGAGGCATGTTAGATTCTTTACTACTGGATGTCAGTCCTAAAATAATATAGAAATATATCTAAATATGTTGGAAATTATTAAATGTGAATGTGTAAAAATAGGTTTTGGAGGCTCCAACATTGTTGTCAGAGCAGCGAGGAGCATTGGCACTGAGAAATGATGCATGCGCTGAGGCATTTGAGTTGGCTGTTTCATCAACTAAGCAGTAAGAATTGTTGGCTCCAGAAAATGGAGACAACGCCAAGGCATTCAGTTCAGCTATTTTAATTTATCATTAAATAGTAAAAAGCATTGGCGCTAGATAATGGAGAGATTGTTAAAGCAACTGGTTTTGGTGTTTTAATTTTATAATTGGAACAGTGAGAAGCTTCAATGCAGGCAAGCAAGATAAGTTTGGATGCATCCTGGTCAGTGAGTCTAATTTATCAGTCAGAGACTTCAGCTCAGGCGCAGAACTAAACTTGACTACCCCAATAGCAGGTTTTAAATTTTGCATGGCTTTATTTTAAGGGTGTTTGCTTCAGTCGCAGAAATACTAATCTCAGCTGGTCTTAATGAAGCTGAAGGATTTTAATTACCTTCAGCAGATTAGAATAATTTTGGTACCAAAAACATTTGGTTTAGTTTGGTTGTTTGAGCAGGTGTGAGCCTCAGCGTCAGAAAACAAAATGGTGAGGCAATAATTTGGTTCATCTGAATTATTCAACTCATTAAGAGGCTCTGTCTCAGCCACAAAATTAAACTCATGTTTTTTTTTATTGGTGTTGGTAACAGCCAAATTATCCGCTGTAGCAAATTTAGATTCTTCTTGAAGATTTTTATCTCAGAAAACTGGAGAGGTCAGCAAGAATCTTTTTAGCTTAGCTGAGATAAACCTAAGTTTAAGTAACTTATCACAGGTTTTTTCTGGGCCAGGTGGATAGATTTAGTGGCACTCTCTTAGGAGTTGCTCTAGCATCAGAGTAAAAGCATCATGATTTGTAGCATCTTAAACCATATTTAATTCTTCCTCTGCCGCTCCATCATCTTTTAGATCATAGTCAATGTCTGGAAATTGCTTGGTGGCATCTTTAGCATAATCCTTTATTAAAAAGCTGTTTTTTATAGTTTTGTGTATTTCATTTCCATTTAATTTCACTTTTCACTTCTTTCATTGCTGTCATCATTTCAATTAATGCATGTCTAAACCTGTCCATAGCACTTGTGACATACAGGTAAATTCAAGCTCAGTCAAATTCTTAAGAGTAGACCCAGCTCATATCTGCAAGGTAGAGGCATTTTTCCTGATTCATACTCAATTATTTCTTGTGTTGTCCTAATGGTTATTGAATTTTCACAGAGTGGCAACTTGGAGTGCCCATGTAGTGAGCACCATATATCAGCTTTGCGCTCTCTTGGCAATAAGCCAAGGGTAAACGATTTATTGATTGGCTACTCAGAGGTGCCATGCAGGAAAACTTGAGGGGAGTTAACCTTCTCTAGAGAACCCAACAATTAAAATGGCTGAATATTTCTTCATGCTAAGGGATTTGACATTAATCTTTTAGTTAACATTAATTTTAAAGGTACTTTACTAAGTAAAAGGTCAATACTGTTTGAGGTACCAAGGAAATTAGGAATTTGATGAATGATAGGCGAATACCACGTGTAAGAGAGGAAGGAGATTCAGGATTGCAGAAGGAGATATAATAGCCCAGGTTCAGAGTTAGAGTAGATCAGGAATCCTTGTTTAAGGCTGGACTGAGATCAAATAATGATAAATTTATTTGAGGTATGACGACCAGGGGATGGACATTACTGAGCTCAAAAGGTCAAAACAAAAAAATAATATAATATAGACAAAGCCACTGGAATCAACGCAAAAACCAAAGCAAATACTCCAACCAAGTTGGAAGCAGAAACTGCTATATGACCATGGCATAGGGAGAAGGGGGATCAGGAGGCTGGTCAAGCTTAACTGGGGCGGACAGGCAGCGGCACAAAGCAGAGAGTAAGGGCGTAAGCGCGTCAAGGAAGTGGGGGTCCAGGGAGGGAAGTGCCGCAGTTCATGAAATACTTTCTTGAGGCAGTCTGAAAGGTAAGCGGCAAGGGCAGTTTCAGCTTTAAAGCGGTGGCAGGGATGCAATTAATAATGGCCAACTTATGTTTGGTGAAGCAAGTATCTGGGCCAAACCTTGAGTGTATTTCTAAAGCTTTGAGCAAACTGTTGGCAAAGGTGTAGTAGTGGAGGTATTATCTTTTTTAGTGGAGGGTCAAACTGTGGTCCACAAAAGTAGGAACAAGTCCCTTAGGTACCTCAATGGACGTACTCATAGCGCATCTGAGCGCACAATTATGAGGGGAAGAAACTGCTTCTAATAATTAATGGTCAGTTAGGAACTAGGTGGCACCAGGGCGAGGTGAAAAATGGCAACTAGCGAACTGGGATGCATAGTCAGCACTGAGGAAAATTTAAAGCAAGGATGCTTGATTGGTTCAGAGATAGGATTACCCAATTTATTGACTTCCTCTAAATATCTCATGGGGTATTAATTGGCGATAAATTGATTTACAGTAATAGGTGGATTGGTGGAGGGTGGCGGGCAAAGGGCTTAGTATTAAATGGGTCCAGCCTAACACTTGATTGGTTGGTATAGGAGAAGGGGCTTGGTGACAAGGCTCTTGATTGGATAGAACCAGCCCCATTGCAGATTCCAGATTGGTGGTATGAGAGGAGAATAAAGTTCCCCAGTGGAA
>JAKSZP010011552.1:0-13540 GCA_022478985.1 Massospora cicadina | reverse complement strand
CATTTCTTTAATTCCCCTTAATTGGTTGGTATTGCCCCAGGTTGGCCCACCTCAAGTATAATTTAATTATATAATGACATAATAATAGTTAAAAAGTTATCATACCATACATATTGATATGAGCTGATAAACCACTGCAAACTAATATATGGCAAGAAAATTTTATCTTTATTTCATATGAGGTCTAACTCAGAGCTCATAATTGGACTTTTACTAATAGTACTATTTAACCTATATAGTAATATAATTTTAATTTTAAAATTTATTTGAGTGGGCTGACCTGGGGATGATACCACACCAATGAAGGGGATTCAAATTAATGGAAGAGGAGGATAAAACCTGAAAAACCTCCACATGTAGCATATGATGGGTCAGGAACTCCATGGACCACCTTGCTATATGCTATATTAGTTTGAGGCATTGGTGCACAATGCCAACACAGTCAAAATAGTCCCCCACCCAAAGCTCATCTAACAGAATCAAACTTGAGGAGGCAGTGGTAGTGAGTCCATACTCTACCACTGAGGTACCCTCCCCTAGTAATACTGATTTAGTCTATGTACTTCTTACTTTAAGATAAGGTTTCTCTAAAATTCTATATTAATAATCTACAAGATATTCCTAACTAATAGTGAGTAAAATTATACCATCTAATGGTAAGATAGGTAAGGACTTTTATTATTAGAAGTTCCAATATACTGCTTATAGTCTTAGTTAAAGCTAGATATAGGACTTGGTACAGCTTTGATATACAGCAGCAGATAATTATGGCTTTTCATGTTTATAATTGTATATAATATTGTGGTAACCACCAAGTTTATATAAAGTTAATGATATACCTATAAAATTTAGGCTCTTATATTTTAAGTTAAAATATAAATAAATGTGAAGCAATAGATATATCATTGGACTTTCTCGCTCGTTGCAATCACTTTTGCAACCCATTCAATTCAAGTCTGAATCTAGTTTGATAATCTCACAGAGGAGATTAGTCTGCGCCCATGTCAGGGAGCAGTTGGGCAAGTAAGGTAAGAGGAACAGGTGGTAGGCCCGCGACCTCCAACGTTTGAAAACGCCCCAGAGAAACTGGCGGATTAGATAAAAATAAAAAACTGGCGGTTACTATTTCCCCAGAAATCCTCACTTGGCAGGTGCAATGTAACCAGTACATCAACACGCTGCACTCTCAACCACTCTCGTCGGTGGAATATGGAGTCTGGGTGTTCCTGGATATCCAAAAAACAGCTATGTGGGAAAAATTTTGTGGGGATGTGCACACTTATTTCCTGACCGCGGTGTACATCGCACCTCACTCCATGTAACACGGTTGGCTGGATCTCAGTTTCAAAACCAAGGAGAAAGCAGACAAAGCTGCTGCAGTGTGCATAGTGATTGACCTCCCTGAAGGGCAGTGGGTCATCGAAACCAAGTGCACCAGATGGACAAAATCCAACCAAATTTTCCTCACGTTTGACTTTTTGCCCACTACAGTCAAGCGTGCCATTCTGGAGCAGCACCTGAAAGATGGTCTCACCATATATGGCGAAATACAATCCTTCAAGATGCAACGCTTTATGAAGATGCCACACCTGTGCACTGGCAAAGTCATTGCAGTTCTGACTCCAACCGAGGAGATTGCAAAGGACCTAACCCAGATTCCGCACTCCACTCATATTAATATCAAGGGGCATACCACCCACCCTTTCTGGGTAACCGTAGACAGCGCACCCCCCATCTGCACCCACTGTAACGCATTTGGCCATAAGGCACACGCATGCCCCATCAAGGAGGGCATCACATTCCAAGAGCACCCCTCAGCGGCCATGGCCAACGGGGAGGCTCACTATGAACCAACCACTAGTACCAAAGAGGCCTTCCTGTGGGGAGCACAAGGCTGCTACTTACTAGTAAAGCCTATCTCCCCTCAAGAGCGAAAGAAGGCCAAACAGGCCCACAGGGCCACAGCCAAGGAAGCGACTAAAGTCGCCTCCACTATCCCACACTCCCAATGACAGGAGGATATCAAAACCTTCGCGGTGGAAGCAACTTGGGAATCCCTCAACCAATCAGATTGGGAGGCCTAAGCCAATTGAGCCAACCAATCTAAGGATCTGATGGGCGACTTAATCTCACCCGACCTTTGCAACCAAGCCCAATTGAAACCAACTTGGTCTCCAACCGACCTGAAAAATTTTTTGACCTGAACATTGGTGCACCAAACTCATCCGCACCACAAAAAATTTGTTTGACAGTGGGCAGACAAAAAGCAAAGGCAAAAGCCAATGCAAACATGTCCGCTAAAATTAACAAATCTACTGATAGCATTGCTGCAAACACCCGCGCTGCCATGAAGGCCTGTGGGGATCCAGAGGAGGCTGGTGGGCCTGGGTGTCCACCCCCTCACACCTAAGGTGCAATGGGGGAAGCCTTCACTTTAGGGATGTTGAATATCGCTGGACTCACGGCCTCGCTGTCCTGGGCTAGGAGACTGAGTTTTTTACAAAATAATTTACCCGTGGACATCCTGGCCATCCAGGAGTCCCACTGTCCGCGAGGTTCTGAGGACGCTTGGAAAACCATGCTCCTCCCTTCCCTATCCTTCTGGTCTGAGCACTGTGGGGTGCTTGTTCAGAAAAATGATTTTTTTAAATTTTTATCATCTGAATCCTTTCTCAATGGCTGAGTCCTCAATGTCACATTTTTGTGGGCCAACGAGGCGCATGCTATCATCAACATTTATGCCTCAACCTGTGCATGAGAGCATCAGAAATTTTTCTCATCGGTCAAATCCCTTCCATTACCCCCTAACCCTTTCATAGTTGGCGACATGAACTTTTGGCTAAACACATCCACGGACCGTTGCCTTCCTCATCCCACGCCCCCCAGGGTCACATAGAACTTCGCGTTCTAAAGGCCACCCTTGGATTGCTAGATGCGCGGCCGCACTAGGCTTTGCTACTTGAGAACATGACGCGCCCCACGTTCATGGCGGCCAATTAAGGTCCATGTCCTGCATCAATCTTATCCTCACACCGGTGAAATTTTGATCTCATATTTCCCATTTCCACACATCAAAAATCGATTTCTCTGACCACCAGCTTGTCTCAATAACCTTCCACTTACCCGTCACAGTGGCTAGGGCTCCACATTGGTGCAAACTCCGCCCACCCAAACTTGCATCACCAGAATTTTCCACTTGGGTAGAATCAGCAACTTCATCAAAAGAGTTTATTACACCGTTTTGTGCAGACCTAATTTCCACATGGTCAGCCTTCAAAGAGGATACTATTCGCCACGCTCACCACCTCTCCTCCCGACACTCATGAGCTACATCACCCATAATCTCGCGCGCTCTGGCAGAGTTGGCACACCTGGAGTCCAACATCCCAGCCATGGGCTACAGCCCTGCTTGGGGCCAGAAGTGGGCAGAAGCAACCGCCCACCTCAACGCGCTTGAAAGGCAAAACAAACATTGGGTTTGTGTTCAGTACAGGGCCAAACACATTACAGAGGGCGGAACATGCTCCACTTATTTTTTTAAAATATTCTTTGCACCAAGCCAGAGCGTGGCCTGCAGACAGGTGCAGAGGTCAGATAATTCCATCATGGATAAGCTGGCCAAAGTGGTGATTGAAATACAAAAGTATTACTCCAAGTTGTACCAATCTGATCCAATTCAGCTGGATGAAATGGCAAAATTTCTTAATAGCACTCACATCCAAACCATTTCCTGATACCCAAAGTTAATGAATTTGATTACTCCAGATGAACTCTGGTCCGCCATCAGCGGTGCACCAAATTAGAAATGCCCAGGCCCTGATGGCATTCTGTATGAGTTCTATAAGAGTTACTTCAAATATATATCCCCACTGTTGCTTGCCTCTCTTAACCAGATCCTTTTGTAAACGCGCCTCCTACCAGGAGGGCAAGAGGCCTTCAACATCACACTCTTCAAGAAAGGGGCTAAGCTAGACCTAGCCAACTGGCGCCCCATTTCTCTAAAAATACTGACACAAAAATTTTAACTAAAATCATGGCTAACCGTCTAAGGATTGTAGCCTCTGCCACCATCTCCCCAAAACAAATTGGTTTCATACCCAGAAGGTCGATTTGGGACAACATACACTATGTGGCTAATGTATGCCAGTCCACGGCCTCTGGGGCACTTGTATTTTTGGACCAACAAAAAGCCTATGATAGAGTAAACTGGGAATACCTCAGGGCCTGCCTCCACCAATTTCGCTTGCCCCCTCGCTTCATCAGCTGGGTGATGCTGCTTATGGAATCTGCAACAATGGCAGTGCGTGGCCCTGGCTTCCTCACGGAAGTAGTCCGCCCTCAAAGGGGCTTGCAACAAGGGGACCCCCTTAGCCCACTCCTATATAAGTTCAGCCTTGACCCACTACTTCAAAATGTGAATGCCCGCCTCACTGGGGTCCAGGCACCTGGCCAAGCCCCAGTCAAGATGATGGCGTTTGCAGATGATTGTGTGGTAGGGGTATTTAATAATCAAGATGCACGCGTGCTTGAAACTCTCATCCAGGAGTTTCCCGGGTAATTAATGCTGCACTGAATGCTTCTAAAACCAAAATCATCCTCCTTGGTCAGTATCAAACATGCTGGGCCCCAGCGACCAGTTCCCAGCCCAGAACCATCTGCTCGACCATGTGCTCGCCTTCCCTGCTCACCCTACACTGCCCCACTTGTGCTCTCCTTCGTGCCACGCCCTACCATAGGGCCTGTCCACCATCTGGGCATGTGGGTGGAGGCAGGTGGGTATGCCTCAGCAGTAATGGAAAGTTGTATTCTAGACAATGTGACGAAGTGCATCGCCTCCCTCAGAGCCAACCCTACTTCCTTTACTGGCAGGGTTGTTTTAGCCAACTCTATGCTCCTCTCCAAAGTCTGGTTTGGAGCCCATGCAATCGCCTTCTCCCCGGGTTTTTTCAAATCTATGTATGCCCTTATACAAGGGTGGCTATGGTCAGGCCACCCACTGCCAGTGCAGCTTGAGGTCATGTTTAGCTCTCGTTGTCATGGTGGCATGGGTCTGCTTAACTTTAAAGCCCATGCTGCCAAGATCCTGGGCACCTGAGTTGTGGCCATCACCGCTCTACACTCCCCTCCCAACACTGGTCCCGCGCAGCCCACTCCAACTTCTCCCAAGCCCTGGGCCTCAACAATCCATTGAACCCTCACTCCTTGATGAAGTATCTGGCTTCCCACCCATTGGCCACAGGTCCTCACGGTACTAAAACCCACTACAAACGAATCCTCCTCTCCATGTGGAGCGCTGCGTGGAGAATCCATATTAGTGGACACACAACCCAGAGAGGCCGCCCCTCTCCTCAGTTCACACAGGAGGTACAGGGGTTACCCATTCAAGATGGTTTGATCCCCACACGGCCCCATGTCCTATCCAGGGTGGACTACCTGGACATGATGGACATCCCTTATTCCTTGAGACCCAGAAGACTATTTGGAGATACGCACACCACCCTCTGTTGCAGCCTCAAATCTGTTCCCATGTGTGGCGATGCCTGAGGCAGGTGTACCATATGGCTGAGCGCTCTAACGCTTTGCACTTATCCTGCATCATGTGTGGCCAGTATGGAACGCTGTTCCACCGCCTGTAGTAGTGCCCTACCTCTAAAGCAATATGGCGCGAAGTTCAACGTCTGCTTGGCCAGGATCAAACACATCCCTTCAGTCTGTCAAGAGATATGTTTGCTATATCCATGGTAACCCTCTTCCACCCTCCCTCCATGCTCTGGTGGTCACAATCGCCATGTGGACTATCCACATGATTGTCTTGGATGCCATCGCAGGCTCCACCCCCACCCTCCCAGAAGCTGTCCACAGATTCAAGTCTTATTTGGTGGACCACTTCCAAGAGTGGATGTTTGGATACCTTCCACCACGTCACCAACAGCTGGTCTCCTCCTGGTTCCCATTTTGGTTCATCAAATCAGACCCTTTCCTCCACATGTGTTCAATTGTGGTTACAGCCCCTTTACACGTTTCCTCCTCCTCCCCATAGTGGCGTTCCCACTGGCAACAAGATATAGCATCGCTTCTCTGGGGTGCCTTCCCTGTTACTAAGTGTTGTCTTGGTCAGGTCAATTTTGGAAGTGTCCATCCCATGGTCGGCCTTCCCCGCAATAGATTAAATTAAATTAAATAGTTATATCAGTGGTTTTATTAACAAGCAAAATCAAAAATGTGAAATTAATAAATATTACAAATATGTAACAATATAATTTTAAATGTTATCTGTATATAATACATATATTATATATCTTGTTACAAATGTTGTAAAATTACTTTTTACTAATAAAGGTAAAAATTGGCTCAGGTTTTATGACTGATACTCATCACACAATTCTTAATAAAGTAATTATGTGCAAAGCCACAGGCTTAAATAAAGAGTTTTTGTAATAATTTTGGTTCTTTTCAGCCTATCATTACTTGATAAAGTGGACTCACTTCCTTTGGATATCTGTTATTATAAAGTACTTATATTCAGCAAAATATATAAATCTTAAAACTTTTAAACTAGTCTAATATATATTGAATATTAAGTAACTTTACTGTGCTGATATGCTGATAGTTGAAAAATACTTATAATAAACATCAGGAAATTAAATTAGCTAGAAAAGAGTATGGTTTTTTGTTATATTTCTATATACAATATCTAATTTAGTTTCAAAACTTTGATGGATAATTTATAATGTTGCACTGCTATGAGCATGCAAAGTTAAATTAGAAATAATAGCTGTATCTGGTATAAATGCAGACAAATATAGATCTTCTAGAGATTTAAATAGATAATTTGTATATTGAGAAATGATTAATCGATTAACATCTTAAATTCAATTTGGGGAAGGCAGAGATTAAGTGCAATTTAAATTTAAGACTGGTTAATATCAGGATAGAGCTAATTTAGGATTTTCTTGGCCTCCCCTGAAGTGTGAGCTTAAAATAAGATAAGCCTTATTGGTAATGCAAAAAGAGTTTTTTACATTAAATATTTATTTTCAACCAATCATTACCATATAAAGTGGAGATTCTTCCATTGGGTACCTGCTGTAAGAAGGAAACCCTTCATCAAAATTGATTTAGCTATTTCTGAAATTACTGTTGACAACCTAGACCGCCTAGAGATTTAGTTATTTAAATTAAAAATAGATATAGATGAGGATTTATTCTTATGCATTATTCACCTTTGCTGTAAAATTACTCATTTTATTAAAAAAACTAGGATACTAAGATCAGGTTAAATACTCTTTCTGCTAAGCATTAATTTTCAAAAATCAATTCAGCCTTGAATTTTAGCTCCACTAAAGAAATTTATGAAAACTATTAGCAAATATGGCGGGAAACCCTGCAAAAGAACCCGCAGGCTTGGCCAAACGAGCCAGCACCACCCCAAATGAAGCAACCCCCGGTTACCCACCTCAGGGTCAACCATAATCACCCATTCTCAAGCAGCGGCCGTGAAAGCAGGAACCACCCCCCAACCTGGAGCTACTTCAACTAGTGCTAGTTCACCTGATCGCACTTCTGCAACCTGCACGCCCAACAGCTCTGCATGTGCTACCTCCCACCAACCTGCTGGGCTCCCTCCAACCAAGGAGGCCATCACCCACACTGTTTTAATGGCGTCTGCTCAGTTTAATGCAACTCAGCCCATTTAGGCATTCACCTCCCCCATTGTTTCAGCTAATTCAGCCCCATCTATTATTGCTGATGCCATGTTTCTGGCTCCCCCCATGAGGGGTGATACCCAGATACCTGGCCCCCAAACCCTCAGATGTAAGGTTGGATTAGCCGCACATTCTGGTTCACTAAGCACCAAATTGGGATAATTCACTCTTTCCTAATGGGGATTCAAATGGTTCAGATTTTGGAACTTCACACCAGTTCCAATCTCACCCATCCCATTTAAACCCCATAATCGGCACTTCTCAAGTCAGCACTTTATTGCCATATGCTGAAAATGACCAATTCACCAATCAGCCAGTGAGTTTTGCCCACGAAATCACAGCAAATACTCGAGCTGAATTTACCCAAAGAAATTGGGATGGTGATGAAACATCGCCCTCCTCCCAATTGGCTGGAGTTAATTCCAATCTGGATGGGCCTCCCCAATTTAGCGAGGCCCAACAATCCGCCTCTCAATTCAATATGACGCCAGCAACTACTGGTACATTCCAGCAACAGAGGAACTCTGCAAACTTGTCCAAACCACCAGCTCACATTCAACCTGCAATTGCAGCCCAAAGCAAACACAAACGTACCAAAGGAGCCACTGGGGCGTGGCAAAACCTCTGTCACCAAAGCTACCCAAAGTTGATCTTCATGAAGTGTCATTTATTGCTGATGTTAAGAAGAAATGGGCCGAAACTAGAGCGCAAAAAACTCTACCTTGCTCAACCCTCTCCCATGCGATTCACTTTTAATATGGGCATAACCCTGCTAAATTCTATATGGAGGATTACTTCTCATACTTTGCAGCGATCACGGAGACATTCCCAATTAACACCACCATCCATGAATCAGTGGAGGGCCACTACATCGATGTGGGCTTCACTGAAGCTGCCCTTACTTACCATGCTGCCACCCTCCAGGTCATTATTCCACGTGGATCTCTTTGCATCTCCCGCACATGCTCTCACCTGGAGAAAATTTCATGGGTTACTTTTTCCAACCTACCAACGACTGTTGATCCTGAGTCTCTTAAACTGGCGCTCCATCGTGGTTTAATGGAGTTTGGGTCTATTCTTTCAGTGGACTTTAGCGTCACCTCTTACTATGCTCCCACTCAAAGAGCTCGCACTGCTAGGGCGTCGTTCATCCCCTCCCCCACTGTATCCCGCAACATTGAGGTTATTCCTCATGTGGCGGTAGTTGGGGAATGCCCTGAAATCTTTTTTGTTGACCCTGATCAGGCGCGCCCCCGGTGTTCATGGTGTAACGCCCTTGGACACCTGTATAGTGGCTGCACAGCTCAAAACAAGCCCTCTTAGCCACCACCCAAGGGCCTAAACCAGGTCAAAAATTATCCCACGTGGCCGCAGCAGCAATTCCACGACCCACACAATGGGTTCCCGTTCAAGACCTGTCCCCTGAGGCCTTACACCTAGCAGTTGAAAAAGCTAACCTCACTATTGGTATGG
This sequence comes from Massospora cicadina, assembly GCA_022478985.1. Taxonomy (NCBI): domain Eukaryota; kingdom Fungi; phylum Entomophthoromycota; class Entomophthoromycetes; order Entomophthorales; family Entomophthoraceae; genus Massospora; species Massospora cicadina. Next base: position 4,361 of record JAKSZP010011552.1, on the reverse strand, counting down.
GATACCTTCGCGCTCATGCCCCCCTTCCAGTGGGCACCCCCTCCAATCTCCCAGAGTCAACTCCCTCTTTCACCAAGCGCAAGGCATCTTCCACCTGGCGCCCCTCGTCAGCCACCCCCACTCAGGGCTCCGCGGCACCCCCACCAACCTCCACCAGCATGGACTGGCAACCCGCAGCCTACAGTAGAAGTGCCACCTCAAAGAGTCCTACCCCAACCCCGCAGTCCATTTCGCGCGGCTCCTTTGCAGTGTTGGAGGAAGTGAATATGGACTCAGACTCATCAAATGGGGACATCGCGGAGGTCGCCGTTGAGCACCCTCAGGTCCTTCCCCTGCAACGGAGCGGGGGCGGCATCCTAAGCTGGCTTACTGGGTCCTCCGCCCCCCCACCCTCTCCTTCCCCTCAGAACCCTCAACGCTCCTCACGGATTGCAGCTAATAGTCAAGCTAAAGGACTCAAAACTAGCCGCCTCACAGCAGAAGGTTTAAGCGCTGGCAAACCCCCAGGACATGGAGGGGAACAGCTATGAGTCCCCACGGCAGCACCCTGGACCTGCAATCCATCAACGCAAATGGGTTGTGGGACTTTAAGCAGAGAGCCCGCCTCCTCCGCAACTTCAGGTCAGCACAAATTGACATCGCTGCTGTCCAGGAGCCTCATATCCTCCCCCACGAACAATCTGCATGGAATGAACAGTTTGGAGGAAACTCCTCTTGGACAAACCATGCCGCCATTATTGTTTTGAAATCCCCAGGTTAAAACCCATTCTTTTTCACAATATCTAGGTGGCCGCCTCATACTGGCCAAACTCACCACTCCTGACTTCTCTTTCTTCGCTGCAAGAATCTACCTGCCTAATGCAGATCAGGAGCAAAACCAGCTCTTGGAAGAGCTCGTCCAACTCAATCTCTCACGGAATACAGTCCTCTTGGGAGATTTCAACACAACCATAAGTCTCGTCCGTGACCCTTACCCCCCTGCAGCAATGGAGCGCCCTGGATCAAGTCGCCTCCAGGATTTCCTTCGCCTGAGTGGCTTTATGGATGCGCTTCCACCCTCCGCGTCTGGCCTAGGTTGCATGACTAGGATCCAGTATGATGGAGGAGCTTTCCAGTCAGCGTCACGCATAGATATGGCACTAATTGGCCCCCTGCTAATTAGCCACGTCTCTTCTCCCATCTCTCGTGACAACCATCTGAGTGATCACAGGTCACTCACCGTTGTCCTCACCACCACGCTTAGACAGTCGCATAGGTTCTGGCCTAGGGTTGCCACAGCTCTTCTCAACAACCCCTTCACTAAGGAGAAGCTGTCTATGACCATCCGGGAGACTCTCACCTCCCCCCACCCCACCTGCTTGACCACAAGGCTAGATGGGCGGTGACCAAGGAGGGAATCACCCGCGTTGCTTACAACTGTGCCAAAGCCCAGATGACCGCATCTCTCGCCAGAGTCAAAAGGGCGGAAGCCAGAATCAGACATCTGGAGCGAAACTGCCAGTCTTCGCCCTCTCCCAGTTGGTTGGAAGACTGGGAAGCGGCGCAGGAAGCACTCCGCTTGGAGCTCACACTGCAGGAAAAACGGGCAGCAAACTTTACAACATCTCATTACTATGCTCAATGGGAATGCCCCACCCGCTTCTTCTTTCAGAAACAAAAATCTCAGTCAACAGCGCAGGATATTACAGCACTGAAGATTGGCACTACAACCACTTTGGATAAGGAGGAAATCACGCAGGAACTACACCGCTTCTACCCCAGCCTCTTCCATGCCACCCAGCTGGACCTGCCAGACATCCAAGACTTCCTGTGGTGGGCTCCAGAGCCGCCCATTGACCCACGGGCTGATGAGGCTCTACTGGCGCCTATTTCCATCCAGGAGGTGATGGAAACCCTTCTGAAATCCCCACGGCTCAAAGCCCCAGGACCAGATGGAATACCCTTTGAGGTGTACCTTCTGGAACCTGCGGTGATAGCCAGAACCCTCCACGACCTCTTCACTGCACTCTTGGTGAATGGCGAGGTCCTCCCCGACTCCAGAGGCTCAATTACGACCCTCATTCACAATAAGTCTGACCGTGAGAACCTGGCGAACTGGCGCCCCATACCGTTGATCAACACAGACCACAAGCTCTTCACAAAGCTTCTGGCTAACTGCATCACCAAATGGGCGTCACCTCGCCTCTCCCCATCCCAGCACAGTTTTATTCCGGGGAGGTCGTTATGGGACAACTATAATGACCTTCACGTGTATTGACTGCTAACTCTTGTAAGGTGAATGGCTTTGTGGCTCTCCTGGATATGGAGAAAGCATATGATTGGGTGGCCTGGAAGTATATTGATGCTTCCCTGGCCCGCTTCCATCTCCCCCCCGCAGCTAGGCACTGGAATCAGCGCTCTATGACAGCTCCACACCAGAGTCCTGGAGCCAATGGGTTTTACAGTGGCAGTTCCAGTTGGACAAGGTCTCTGGCAAGGGGACCCCCTGAGCCCTATCCTTTTTAACATCACCCTCAACCCCCTCTTTTCTCCTTACAGGACAAGATAATAGGGAATCTGGTCCCAGGTAAAGCCCCCACCCGCACCATGGCATTTGCAGATGACACTGCCATTGCATTTGGCTGCCCTGGGGATGTTTCCCTTGCTGCTGTGACCATTGAGAGGTACACCAAGGCGTCCAACGCCATGGTCAACACCTCCAAGACAACAGTTGTACAGGTTGGTTCCCCCACCTTCCCCCCACCATTTGGTAAAGAACCTGTATGCGGTACCTTCCATCACCTGGGCGTTCTCACCAACCAACAAGGAGTTGCGCTAAAAGACAATGAGGACTTGCTCCTCGCAGCAGTTAACTCCAGGATTGCCAGCTGGAACCGGTGGCACATCACCCCCAGGGTCAAGCTCTGATGGCCAATGTGTTCCTCCTCTCCAAAGTCTGGTTCCTAGCGCACGTCTGCCCATTCACAGATGCCTTTTACACGCGGCTCAATGTACTCCTCCGCTGTTGGATCTGGGGCTCAAACCATCCACCAATGGCCCTCTCAACCATTGCCCAACCCTGCAATGAAGGGGGCCTAGGGCTTCCGGACACGCTATCCCACGCCACCACAATATTCCTGAAGTTCTTATGGCCGATTGTCTTCTGGGACGCGACCCCCATGCCCCAATGGCGCCCGCCCTCCGCCAGTCAGTGTCAGCAGCTCTGGGTCTTCCTAGAGCATCTCTGACCTCATTAGGGGAGTGGCTCACAAACCACCCAGGCCATCGCCTGAAACCATCCTCATCCCCCTACTGGAACCAGGCTCTCCTTGCCCTGAAACGAGTAGGCGCACGGATCTACCATGCCTTCCAGTACAGAAGGGAAGGCCCTGGCCTCAGCCCCCATCGCCATGCAATTGTGCACAATGGACAAGTTGTCACAACTCGCCTCAACCCCCAAGATCGTCCTCCCATCCGCCCAAGACTCCTTGAGCTCCTCCCTCCCTCTGTGAGATTCGACCTTAAGGAATTGTGGAAGGACGTCTATCACCCCATCCTGTCAGCAAAGGTGTCCAACACCTTATGAAGGGTGCTCCACTGTTCATACAGGACAGGGGGCCGTCTGGCCCTACCTTCCAGCACCAAAGCTGCCCCCACTGTGTGGAGTCTATTGACTCCCACCTCCATCATTTTTTCACCTGTCCAGGTGTTGCCACATTTTGGCCAGAGGCCCGCGCGCTCCTCCATGCTCAGCCCTGGTCTGGACACCCTGTGCAAGACCTCATGTTTGAGCAGATGTTGCCTGGTTGCCACCAACCCCTCCGTGACCTTGCCTATGCCACAGCCATCTGGACCATCCATAACTCCTTCCTTCATGCTGCCTTTGACCAGCAGGTGTGGACCCTTCCACACATGATCACCCACTTTCAGGTATACTTTGAGATGGCCCTGAAGATCTGCACTATGTCGCCAACCCTCTCCTGTCCAGTTGTCACTGCAGCACGGTTCTGGCGCGCAAACCCCCCTCCCTTTCTTGATGCCTCCTCCCTCCCCTTCCCTCGCCTCAGGCTCTTAGGAGCCCAGGCGTAATTTAATAAACATTGATGAATCCCCCCCTCAGGTTGGGACCATCTAGTACTAAAAAAAGATCAGGTTAAATAAGGGAATTATATAATGATATAACTGAAGCAACTTACCAAAGTAGGTTAGATCTAAAGTTAAAGGAATTTTTACATAATAATCATTATGCCATACATTTTAAACATGGATAATTTTAGTTAAAAAATCATGAATCAATAAAGATATAACTTATAATATTAAAATATAATCTTTGGTTTTTGATTTATCTACAATGCTTATATTTATATCTTTACACATAAGTT